>JAYKTE010193192.1:0-12511 GCA_036873565.1 Xipholeptos notoides | reverse complement strand
TGCCTATATGTATGGTTATGATTCTATAATGGAAGTAATATTTTGATGATTTATATTGTAAATTAAATGAACAGCTTATTTAAAACTAGAAATATTGCTTAGATTTTCCTGGGTGCTTAGGAGAAGCACTATACATTTATAAATTTTGGTGGTCTGAATCATTGTGCTATGCAAATTTAGGTGGTGTGAATGCTTTTGCATTTATTTTGATTTGTGTTTTCTGTAATTCCAAATGTTCACCTCTTAGTAGCTATCTTCCTAGCTCAAACCCAATTGGAAAGGTTTCACTAGGTCTCAATACCCCATATATCAAATTTAATGTATTTAGACCCAAAATTGGCTGAGTAATTTGGTTGAGAGCACAACTGTCAAATCTTTTAACTTTGACCCCTTAACAGCTAAATATCTGACTCAAAACTGTTTACAGAGTTTTCCCTATCCTTTATGTCAAATTTCAAGTCAGTAGGCTGAAAATTGGTAGGGAGCATCAAAGTATTCAGACCACTGAAATCTGTATTGCACAATAATTCAGAACACTGAAATTTGTATATGTACGGTACAGCTTTCCTATACAATAGGCTTCCCTAACTACCGTAGTTGCAAGTCATCAGTGCCAGGGCAAGTCCAGGCAATACTGGTAAGATTTTGCTGCTTTTTTATACGATTTTTAATGGAGCTTACGTCATTTAGGAGTTATATTATAACAATGGCTCAACATGATAATGAACAAGTGCGAAATATAGATATATAGATGGTGACTGCCACTTCTTTACAGAAGAAGGCCAACCTTCAATACATGTCCAAATGCAAATGAGTCCACACATGGTTCCACACCACATGCCCCTTCCCGTTTTTATAGCTTGCCGCATGTCCTGCAAGAAAGACCTCCTAGCAGATGGTCCCCGCCTGGCTTCTCCTACCTCTCCCATCCACCCAACTACTGTCTTGCATGAGTAGCTCTGTGGCCTGTAAGACCTGCATTGGATAGACAAATCTACCAATATATATATATTTCTTGCATGCTTATTATGTGGTATTCTTTTTAAGTGTGTGTTTATATGATTTAGTTATAAATATTATCGTTTCTATTGCTAAATGCTATTCTATTAATTGTTTTTTTTTTTTAAATCTTCTGTATCTGCCACATTTTACTAGGTAACTAATATCATAGGCAATCGGTCTTATTGCCATATACCAATTACATTAAACAAAAATTTTGGATTAAAATAAAGATTTATAAAGACAAAAGTGGAAAATAAATTAACCTTTTTTTTTTATAGAATATCTTTTTTAATTATTTAGAGAAATTGACTAAATGTATTCTTTTAGGGTTTCTATTCTTTTGTCATTTTTTTTCTTTTTCTGTCTTCTTCTTTTCTGCTTTTCAAGACCTCCCAATTCATTTCTCAGATTTGTAAGATGGTTTTATTCTAATTTCTTTTATGACCCCCACTCCCACTTTCACTTCCACCTTACTTTAAAAAAATTCTTTTTTTCCCCTAGTCTGTATTTTCCCCAGTATTTGCTAGCTTTCTTCCCTTCTTGTTTTCTATTCAGTAGCAGAAAGCATTCAAAAGGCTTGAATCTGATTTTTCCTGGTTGACAAGAATTGAGCTTTGCTTCATTGAAGGGACTTGTCACTGTCACCAGTCTCTGGCAAATTCTATATTTTTCCATTTCTGTCGTTCCATACAAAACTCATTCGCTTCCTCCATCTCCTTTCTCCTGAACCTCTGTCACTGCTGTACTGTTATCACACACATCTCTATGCAAACTACCTTCGCTATAACAGTCATCATAAGTATAATCATTGCTAATATAAGCTCTGCTATGACTCTGCATTCATTGTAATTAATTATACTAGTATACCCATGCTGTAAAAAATGAGAGAAATGTTACTTGCTAATTGTCATCAGAAATTGATATTGTGTATGTAACTATGAGGGTTGTTCCAAAAGTAATGGCACCTACTTTTTAAAGTTAAACTATTAAGACAGGAGCGGTACCAATGAAATGAGCGACCTTTTGTGCTCCGGAATTTATTTTTCTATATGTGCTACTATACCCAAAGTACTTTTATCAGTGATGAACGTGGCAGTTCATTTTCGTGTCCGAAGCACACATTGTCACTGACATCACTGCTGCCACTTTGAAATCGTCGAACCCATATCCTAGCTATGCTGATATCGACTGCATCGGTTTCATAAACATTCAACAGGCGCTGATGAATAATATCAGTTCCATTTTTTCCGCACTGAGGAATTCACTAACAGATCTCTGCTTTTGAAGCACAGTCATGAGAGGGGTTGCTTTAGTATCACACTGTCAATATTTGCAACGCAGAGATGAAACTTTCAGGTCATAAATGTAAATTTAACAAATATAAAGTTAGTATGCATAATAAATATACAAATTATCAAGCTTAATCTGAAGGATAGTAAATTTAACAAATGAGAACTATAGTCTACTTAATAAATATACAAATAATCAAGCCTCATCTCAAGGATAGTAAATTTAACAAATATTAAGATAACTATATATAAACTTACGAATTATCAATCCCCATTTAACTATAGTAGATTTAACAAATATAATGATGAGGGCTATAGTTAGCATAATAAATATACCAATTATCAAACCTCATCTCAATGATAGTAAATTTAACAATTATAAAGATGAGGATTATAGTCTGCATAATAAATATATTAATTATCAAGACTTTCTCAAAGATAGTAATTTTAACAAATACAAAGATGAGGTCTATAGTCTGCATGATAAATATACAAATTATCAATCCTTATCTGAAGGATAGTAAATTTAGAAATATGAAAATGAGAATGATAGTCTGCATAATAAATATACAAATTATCAATCCTCATCTGAAGCATAGTATATTTAACAAATATAAAGATGAGAATTATACTCCGCATAATAAATATACAAATTATCAAGCCTCATTGCCAGGATAGTCAATTTAACAAATATAAAGATGAGAATTATACTCCGCATAATAAATATACAAATTATCAAGCTCCATCGCAAGGATAATAAATTTAATGAATATAAAGATGAGAACTGTAGTTTTTCTAATAAATATACAAAATATCAAGCTTCATCACAAGGATTACAAGAACAAATCTATTACATGTTCCCATCTGATTGCTTACTGAGATGATGATTGCCATCATTAACAATTAAAAGTTTAATGACTCATTTTCTTTAAATTTTCTTTTCTTTTTTTACTTTCTTCCTTTTTATATTGTGCGCCTTGTTCTTCTTCCCCCTTAACATCTTCGTCCTCAACCATGTTGCCTTTTCGTTTTTTCCTTATGTCTTGCCTTGCATTCATCCTTTCTTTCCTTCTCCCATCTTTTGTTCATGCCATCCTATTGGCTTTCAGGTCCCCTCCCCTGCATGGCCCAGTCGTCTTTGTCTTTTGTACCCATCCTCCTACTTCTACCTCCCTGTTAACTTCCACCCTTAACCTTTCGACTTGCAGCAAGGAAAGCGCAGCCTTGATGCTGGTGACTTTTTTTTTTTGTAAGGTGATGGTGGTAGTGATGCTGGTGATGGGAAGAGTGGAAATTGTGAATTGATTTAATTTATTTTTTTTTTGTTTGTTTGCTGGTTTGTTATCTTTTCTTTCTTATTCTGGAAGTTATTTTCCGTAATTTATGTCGGAAGGGGCTAGGGGTTGCTTGTAGATTTTAACTTCTTTTTCTTTTTGGACCCATTCCTGCTCTCTTTCTGTCTTCAAACCTAATTTGTTTTGTTTTGTTTTGTTTTGTTCTATTTAAAATTTTACATTCATTTTCTTTATTCTTAGATATTCTTCTTCTTTTTTTCTGTCTCACTGCATCCTAAAAAGACATTGATCTGTGTAATTTCCCTGGTTGCCCTTTTCTTTTTTCTTTCTTTTTTTGTTTTTGTTTTTATTGCTTTCATGTTTAAATTTCTACTACAAAATACTCACTCACTTCTTTCTTCTTTCTTTATTATTTTTTTGAATTATATCCTAAAAAAAAAAAACCAACAAATGAAGGAAAAAAAAAAAAGAATGGAAAAATTCTAAAAACAGAATATAATGCTGTCAAAATAGTTTCTTATTTGAAAAATAGAGGAATTAAAAAATACTTAAAGAAATATCATGTTTATTTCTATAACTTATATGACATGCTGTTTGTTTTGTTTCACGGTATATAAACCTTTTTAGGTCATTTAATGCTAAGAACAATCATTATTTGATAAATGTTCTGTTTTGTCCACGTGTAATTTTTTGAATAACACAATATGCACTATCAGATCCATAGCTGGAAGGAATGTGGGGATTCACATCTTTCCCAAAGATATTAGTACAAATGTGAACGACTGGGATTTGAACTCGCATATCACAATTCCGAAGTCTGACTGCCTATCCACTTTCTCAAGTAGATTTCCCCACATGGTATGCTGTGATACTGTACAAATGCTACCAAGACATCAGGTTGGGAATTTCTATTGCCTAATGAGACACAAATAAGGTTTGGCCAAGTTACTGATTCTACTGATTCTTGTCATCTCTTTCTAACTCTTTTCTTTCTCTTTCTCTGCTACACTGGTTTTGTAAGAGCTTCTGTAGTGAGGTTTGTTTGTTTGTTGGCATATCAACCTTTGTAGGCCATTTAATGCTGAACACAATCATTTTTTGATAAATGTTCTTTATTGTCCACACATAGGTTTTTGAACAACACAATATGCACTATTTAATCCATAGCTGGAGGAAATATTGGGGATTCACACCTTTCCCAAGGTTATTACTCTAATTCTGTAGTTAGGATTTAATTAGGGAACAAAATATCTTTGTTAGGGTGCTAAATGAGTATCAAGTTAAAACATTTAATCATTTATCCACTGCAATTGCTCAATTTAAAATTTGTGATGCAATTGTTCTATTTTTCTATTGACATTTTAGAATTTGTTAGTTTATCAAAGTTCACCTGAAAAAAAAAGTAATTATTAGCCTGTCCACAGTTTTGGAATAGATTTCAATAGATTCATTGAGTTAAAAGAGTTTATTAAAATCTTCACTTTTTTAAAAAGTTATTTTAAAACTAAGTTTTGATTTGTTGCTTTTGGGCAATTTTGCTAGACATTTCATAAATTATCATGAAGTAGACTACATCTGTATGAAATAAAAATGGAATAATAATCCAAAGTTCTACGTTACATTCTTGATACATATTCTATGTGAAACATTAATCTCATCCTTAAATGAAATATTTGGGTAAAAGTTTTTATGTTGTAACACGCGTCAGCGTTTTTGTGTATAAATCTCCATCCTGATATTTTTACATCTATCTATTACTTTGTTTTGATTTTTATACATATTCTGTTTGAAACATCCATCCCATCCTTAGATGAAATATTTATATGAAAGATTCTATGTTGAAACATGTAGTATTTTTCAGAATAAATCTCCATCCTGATAGTTTTTCATTAATTCTTTTTTAATTTTAATAGATATTATGTATGAAAGATTGATCTTCTTCCTAAACATTATTCTGTATCTATTAGTAACTATTGTGCTAAACTTTTGAATTAGTTTGCATATATGCTACTACTGCCATTTTTTTTATCTCAATGCGTTACATTTTTCATTATTATTACTATTGTTTTTGTGATCATATTTATAAATTCAAGTCCATTATCGTGAGTTGCCTCTTCTTTTTTTTCCATGTATTTTCTTTGGCATAGATCATTATCACTATTGTTTTTTTCACTATTATTCTTATGATCTATATTAAAATTCTCTTTGTCACACTGTTTGTTAGATACTTAGTATGACCGTGACACCCTTTACCTGTCTTAATAAGAATATTCTAACTGCTTCATATGACCATGATACTCTTAGACACCTCTGAATGAAATAGAATATTCCAACTACCAAAGAACCAATTGTTCCAAGATTGTTTCTTTAGACTCTCCTGTTGCTTATAATGAAATAAAATCTTATTTTATGTAATTTTCAATTAAATATACAGTTCTTTTAAATTGTTTGAAATATTATCTTTTCTACAGAAATTAAAAGTGAAAGAAAAAAAGCAAAAATATTAGCTCTCAGATATTTATTTAAAGTTATTTAGACAACCAACTTAAATATCAAGGACATAAATTCATTATACTCACTTTGCCTATCTGTGAAATTTTTCACTAGTCCAGCTAGTCTTTCTTATTTGCATTATTTCTATTAGCATGTCTGATGGAAATTTAATGAAATATATTTATACTTACCACTTACTGGTTGAGTTGTTGATATAGAGTCTCAAAGAGAAAGATTTTACTCATCAGAAAAAGAGGATGACTTAAAAAAAAACTCTATAAAAGTGAAAATGTGTATTTGTGAGTACAATCTGCCTTTACTAAATGACTCTGCCAATTTTTGGTCTACAGACTTGAAATTTCTTATATAAAGTATTCAGACCTGGGAAAAGCTTTTTAACTGGTTTTTAGCTAAATATTTTAGCTGCTGGGAGGTTCAAGCTGAAGGATTAGACCGTTTCGGTTTCTCCCAAACCACTCTGCCAATTTTGGTTATAAACACTTAAAATAGGATATATGGGGTATTCAGACGTGAGAAACATTTTCTAATTGGTTTTGAGACAGAAAAATAGCTGCTAAGAGGCCAAAATTTGGAATTACAAAAAACACAAAATGAATATTAAAGCATTCAGACCACCAAAATTTGCATAGCACAATGATTAAGACCACAAAAATTTGCATATGTATTCTATGTGAAACATTCATCTTATTTTCTGCTTTCCTTTTATAAGCTTGCTTAACTACCTTGATAGCAAGTCCCTGGCACCTAAGCAAAACTGGGCAATATTTCTAGTTATTACTATTTTAACACACACATGTTCTAGTGTATTAAAATATAGATGATTAGTGTTATTATGAAGCAGTATTATTTCGACTGACTGGAATTCCATTCAGATGAATGAACTGATTTAGATAAAAAGAATGCTGAATTGAATTTGAAAAGACTTCAAATTGCAGAATTTTTGATAGAACACTCTGGTTTTAGAATTGGTCGAAAATTGTAAACTGAGTCTTAACACACTTGAAAATCTTTAAAATTGATTTAAAAGAAAAAGATGAAAAGGAAAGCAAAGAATATTAATTTTATTAAATAAATTGAATGTAAGGCCCTTCTTGGTAGCTTTATTTAACATTTGACAAAGTATTTTTACTTTTTTAATTTTTTTTTGGTTTCCAAAGAAAAATGAAAAATATAAAAAAGAAAAAGAGGTCTGGTTGTAATCTGCTTTTAAAATTCTCTTTCTTTCCCATCATTTTAGTTTGACATTTGACCCTACTCTTTTAACAAAAAATAAATTCTGTGTTCTATTGTGTCTACTAGCAATCACCAATAGCATTTTAATCAGACTATAAAAGAAAATCTTTTACTCTAAACTTGAGATGAAAGAAAAAAAAAAGATAATTTTAGATTGTTTTTTTTAAAGTTCCATTTTTTTTCTTTAATTTCTTCCTATTTCTCTCTTGGTTTGTTTTCCTCTTCTGTACACTTGCTAATGTCTCTTAACAAGCCATTACAAAAGTTGCACATTTGAAAAGATACAAACAATTAAATTCATGATTGTCTAATTACAGACAAGCAAGGTTACTTCAATTTCGAGACTGGCCACTTTCTTTAAAGAAAAAAAAAAAAATTAAGATAAGGAAGAAAAAAGAAGAAAGCCACCATTAGAATGAATTATTACTTTACTAAGACACACTGAAGTAGAAGAAGTAAATAGGTTTACATTCAGTTGCTTTTGATAATTTTCTCTTCTTTATATCAGATCCATTTTGATATTTTTATGTTGTAGCTCTTTTAGATTAAAGAATCATAAAAAAATTATTCTAATTCCTTTTGATTTTGTGTGTGTGTGTATTATCTGCAAATCTTTTCTTATTTTTCAATAGAATTTAATTCTATTTGATTTTTGGTTAAAATTTCTGAAATTATTCTTGATGATTTGTTCTATTTTGAGTTTTTGGGACTATTATTGTTATTAGGTTATTCGTAAAGTAATGGCCGATTTTAGGTGGTATGTTTTTAAATTTGTTTTACTAATGAATTTTTTCTGTATTTCAGATAGAGAATAAACATTATAATATTAGGTTATTGGGAAAATAAGGGCTGATTTTAGGTGGTATGTTTTTAAATTGGTTTTATTTTATTTTATTTATTAATTTTTTCTGTATTTTAGATAGAGAATAGGCATTATAATATTAGGTTGTTTTGAAAATAATGGGCAATTAGGCAGTATGCTTTTTAATTGGTACAGTGGTATGTTTTATGTATGTTTTGTACAATTTTGTGAAAGTTACTAATTTTGATGTTAATATTCCTAATCTTGACTAGTACGTTCGCCACATCGGTCAAAGCTTCATGTAGAAGAATAGTAATGAGGACTATACAGGCTTTGGGCTCAAAGGTTTATATCCCTTTAGATTTTTAATTCTGTGACCTACACTTAGGGTGGAAAACAAAAACAGGCAAACGAATACCAATACTCCCTTTAACATCATACTATAGGTTGTGGGTCAAAAGGTTTATATCACTCTGGGTTTTTCATTTTGTGACCTACATTTAAGTTGAAAGAAAAAGAAAATACACAAACGAATGCCATTAATTCCCATGACATCATACTATAGGGTGTGGGTCCAAAGGTCTATATCACTCTAGATTTTTCATTCTGTGACCTACACTGAGGGTGAAAGAAAAAGAATAAGTAAACAAATTCTATTGTATGATTGTATGATTTTTTAAAATCAGTTTTATTAAAGATCATTTCCTGATGGCTTTTTAAGGCCATCCCCATAGGTACCATCATTATTTTAGTTATGTGCATACCTAAACACAAGATTACAATTTTTTATGTATATAGCAGGGTTCTCTACACTCCCGGTTGGCAATATCATTTCTGAATAAAATTTGACAAAAAATTGTGATATTCATTAGTCAGTTTTGTTGTGATATCTTCTGCATTCACCTGGCTTTGGGTTAAGAGTAATTTTAGGTGGCCTCACTCAGACAAACATGTTCAGTAGCTTAGTAAATTGTATTGAGTTTTCAACTGTTGTCCTTATCTTTATAACTGTTATCTTTACATTTTGGCTAATAAAACCTTTAGCCTTCTTCAGGTGATCAAACTTAACTTTTATTCAATTTACAAGGGTAAACTTAAGTCCTTGAAATGTATTAATAAATTAGTTAAGTTTAAAAAAAGAGTCTTGCAGTCATTTCCTGCTCCTGTTGGCTTTGCTTGTAGCTTGCTCTGCCCTCTTTACAGGATGAACAAATTAGATGTGAAGGACCTAGCCATTATAGTTGCCGACTCCTGCTATAGCTAGAAATACAATGTTTTGCTTCTGTTCGCTTTGCTTGTTGTTGGTCATCCTCTTTTTAAAGGATGAACTAATTAGACATAAGGACATGGTCATTATAGTTGGCAACCCCTGCTATAGCTAAAACCATAATGTTCTGCTTCTGTTGGTTTTGCTTGTTGCTGATTTGCCTCGTTTACAGGATGAATCAATTAGATATAGAAGGTTTGACCATTATAAAGTTGAAAGAGAGACACATGTTGTTGACCTCTCTTTGACAAGAAGAAAACTCTTGCATCTACCCTATGTAACAAATCCAACTAATCCGTTTGACATTTAATTAGGCATAGAGGTTGATATGCCATTTAACCAAACAACCCTTCTCCTCTTCCTTGGTGGATTTAAAAAAACAAAACAATGGGTCTTGGAGATTTTTCCTGCATCTGTTGACTTTGCTTGTTGCTGATATGCCCTGTGTACAGGACAAAATTATTAGACAAAATATCTGTCCATGTTGTATATTGGGGACACAAATGTCAAAGTTTAGATCTGGACAGGAAAGCTACCCAGCTGCTCTGTAACATTATTTTCTTTTGTAAACAAAATGTTTTGTTATAGATATCTTATTTCTATTCGTATTATGATTATCATTCTTATCATCATTTCTTTATTATCCTTATTATTATGAAAATTATTACTATAGTTATTATCATTTTTATTTTTATTATCAATATGATTTTCTTTTTCTCTTTTGAGTTCTTTTACTCTGTTTATTTCTTTGAAATAAAAAAAAGCCCAACATTTTTATGATCTTGACTCATTGGTTTGCCTGATGGCAATTTATCCCCTCACTGCTCTCTTCTGATCTGACTTTTTTCTTCTTCATCATCATTATTATTATTACTACTATTATTATTATTATCATTATTATAATAGACATACTTTGCTGATGTAAAGAAGCCCTTGTGATCTTCTCCTGCTTTTATCCTATTGTTGATGATTGTTCTGTTTTGATTAGCAGACAAGGCACAGACATTGTATTGTTGCAATTGACTCAATTGTTCTGAGTTTTTCTAACCTATGGCTCTGAAATAGTTTAGAGTAAGGCAGGTGCATTTAGGGGTTCGAAACAAAACAAAAACAAGATATAACAGCAATATTACTTCAATTTACTTCTCTGTCTTCTATTTCATAGAAAACTTACATTTGTCCATTAGACATCATCCGGCTAGTTTGGATTACTTTAGTGTATATTTTTAATAAAATAAATATTAGCCCCTCCTCTACCCCCTTTTTTTATATTAAAGGAAAATTTTCTGAGTCTTAAGACTCCTGCATCAGTTTTGTAAATGTACAATAATTGCCAGTGAATGTTGATTGGTTCAATTTTTTTGCACAGAGGAATTCAATGATGCATCTCTGCTTCTGACACACTTCCATGACAGGTTACTTTCTTAGAGTCCCACTCCATCAGTACCTGCGACAAAGAGATGAAACTTTCAGGTCATGAATGCATAAGTTCATTCATAATAGCAATTTAACTTGCAATTCCCTTCTAAACAATTCATGGGGAATAAATAAAATAGGAGGCATTACTTTTGGAACATCCCTACTATCTTATGTATAAATAATTCAGACTGAAAGGGCAAACTATAATACATGTGTTTGTAGAGAATTATGGATTATGCAAATATAGTGAATATTATTGTATATATAGCAATTTTAGGATTGTAAAATTAGAGAGAAAACCAGTTATTTTGTGTGTTTAGACAATTTAGAGGTATAAGAATTTGGAAAAAATATATATGGTGAGTATATATATGTATAGAAAATCTAAGACTTGAAATTAGAGGGTACACCGTGAATATTTTGTGTCTCTTTATTACACAAAACTGAAAATGGGATGTAAGCTTTATATTGTATATATATAAACAATTTTGGATTGTCAAATTAGGGAAAAAAAACTATGGATCTAGGGAAATTAGTATTGGAAAATATTAGGGAAACTGAATATTATGAAATTTCTATGTAATGGATGAAATTTCTTTGATTTGTTTTGTGATTTTTTTTTCTTTTCATTTGTTTATTTTTTTTTAGAAATCGGCAGACAGTGATTCAGCTTGAGTTACATCATTGTCATTTTTGTTTTTTTATTTGCTCGAATATTCAAAGATTTTTTTTTTCTATGAAGAAAGGACTTAAGAAATTATTTTTTTGAACTTCATTCTTTTGATTTTTTTCTTTTTAAATCTGTACCATTGGAGTTTGCAAGTCATTATTATTATCATTATTATTATGATATGCTGTGGTTCAATTTCTAATAATTTTAACACTAAATTCTCGATTCTAGATTAATACTGTGTCAAGCTGATCCGTGCTTATTATTTTGCATTCATTGTTCTATTTCTTTACACATTCACTTATCAATCATTCAAATAATGAACCAAATTGTTCAGTTTGTGAAACTATTACCCTTTAAACCAGTCTTTTAGGCCAGTGGTTCTCAACCTTTTCTTACCATTAGACCCCTTCTTTTTTCATGGTGGACCCCTTCATAGCTATATATATCCTTATATATAAATGGAACTTCGTCTGTGTGTAAGTGTGTATTCACTATGGACTCTGAAATGACGGAACCGATTTTCTTGAAAATATACACAGATGTACTTTATGTGTCTGGGAGTGTTCTTAGCTAGGTTTTATCTCAGAATACTCCAGTTAATTATTGAAAATAGATAATTGAAAAAAATCAGCTTCTAGAAGGAATAGCATTGTTACAATTAAGAATAAAACCATAAAAATTGCTATAATGAATGCATAATTGTGTCATGTGCCAGTTGTTAGAGCGTTTGTTTCACACCATGGGGTCTGCAGGTTGAAATCTCACTTGAGAATTGGAATGGTAACACCATTGTGTATCACTGATAAGATCCGAATGATCAAAACAGTTGTCTGGCACTATGATATTAGCTATGTAAGATTTTCCATTTAATCATGACGTTATAATTTGATTGAAATCTATATATTTAAAGTGGTAGCGTTCGTGTGTGTGTGTGTGTGTGTATTTGCGTGTGTACAACTCTCCTACAGCCCAAACCATTTTACCAATCATACTCAAACTTGACATGATGATTGTCTA
>JAYKTE010193082.1:0-12512 GCA_036873565.1 Xipholeptos notoides | reverse complement strand
TACCTCCTCCTCCTCCTCTCTGTCGTCTTCTACCTCCTCTTCTCCGTCCTACCTCCTCCTCCTCTCCGTCGTCTTCTACCTCCTCCTCCTCTCCGTCGTCTTCTACCTCCTCCTCCTCATCTTATACCTCCTCCTCCTCTTCGTCATCTTATACCTCTTCCTTGTTATCTCAATCTGCCTCCTCATCTCTTCTTCAACCTCCTTCCTTCTTTTTCTTCATTTCCTTTTTTCTCTCCTTCCTTCTTTTTCTTCATTTCCTTTTTTCTCTACTTCCTTTTTCTTCTGTTTTTCCTTACATCCTCCTTTCTTTCATTCTCTATTGTTACCTTTTCCTCTTGCTATTTATTTATTATATCTCCATCTCATTTTTATATTTCTTCTTGTGTTTCCATTTCTACTTATTCTTTTTTTTGCTTTTTCAGTAGAAAATGCATTCCTAAAACTTTTTGTTCAATTCCAATTGTTATACAATGGAGACAATAATAATGTTGATAATAATGACAATAACAACTAAGGAAAAAAAAAAGGAGAAACTTTAAGAATTCATAACGAAAGCTTTTACTGGCTTGTTGAATGATCAGAAACCAAAAATAGATTGAGTTTCTTTTCTTTTCTTTATCTCTTTTTTTTCTATTTGACTCTTTAACTGCAATAATCACTTATAATTCTGCTTGTCCCTCCACTAGTTTGTCTCACTCTTAAGCTTTCAATGTTGCAAGGCACTCAGTTACTGTGGATAGAAGATTTCTTCATACATTTTATTGATTAAATCAGATGAGAGAGGCAGAACATGTTTAGAACCTTGAGATAAATTCATATCAAATCAGCTTCTGAACAAAAACTGAACATACTGGTTTGGTTAATATTTAAACTTAAAAGTACATTTATACAACCTGAGTCTCTAACTAATCAGCTACTGCAGATGTTATAAACATGCTATACTTTTTTCAGTATTACTGGAATGGAGTCACTAATAACTTTCATAATATCTTTAGAATCTTAAAATAAATTCATATCGTATCAGATTCTGAACAGAAAGTGAACATATTAGTTTAACTAAGATTCAAACTTTAGTAATTATACTCCATAGTCCAGTCTTTAATTAATCAGTTACTGCAAATGTTATAAATATAGTGCCCCCCTACATTTTTAGGTATATAAACCTTTCAATAGAGAGGATTCACTAACAAATTAAAATGAATTCATTTCAAATCAAAGATTTGTTTCATTCAGTTCAGTTGTTTTTGTTATTATTACAATATTATTGCTATTTATTCATTATATCTCCATCTCATTTTTATATTTCTTCTTGTGTTTCCATTTCTACTTATTATTTGCTTTTTCAGTAGAAAATGCATTCCTAAAACTTTTTGTTCAATTTGTAATGTTTTTGTTATTATTACAATATATAATTTGTTATTATTACAATATTACAACCTACAGGATAATAACAAAAAAAATCTTAGAATTTTATTTTTTTTACTTTTTTCTTTCAATTATAGGTTATTTTGTGTATTTGGTTAGGCAAACTGATGCCTGTAGTGTCACTGGTAATTACTGTTTAGTTTTAGAACAGTCATAAAAATTCGAATCAGTTGACAAAACCATAAATTCTAACATCATTACTATTTGTTTCAATGATCACTTGTGCGTGCCCTTTGGTTTTATGACTATAATAAAATTAGAAAATTATGATCATATTATAAATTGTGCAGTTAGTTTTGATGGACAGGTTATTGTGCTGTTATAGTTGTCACCAATTCAAACAATTTTAAAATCTATTCAAATATATTTTTAAAATTTTACATTTTTGTATGATTTTATATGACTTAGAACATGTACATTTTTAATGTAACTAGCATAATGTCATTAACATGGGTCCAGCTAAACTGTTACTTTTATTATCTTTACCAAGGTCAATAAAAACTTTCACAATTAAAATTTCTGTTACTTTATTGTAGTTCTCTTTCACTTCAGAATCTTTGGCTTGAAATGAATCTATTTTTAGGTTATAAAGATGTGAAAGTTATTATTGGCTCCACTGAATATAATATATTATTAGTTTGATGGACAAAAACATTGTAACTAATAATGATATTAATAATAAACAATACCAATAGCTACATGATTTCATGCCTAATAAATAGGTAGTTTTGCTTAAATTGTTTAAAAGTTGTAGAAATTGATAATGAACACACTAATGCATCGGTGTGTGTATGTATCTAAACTTATATATAATTATAACCTTGTATGTCTGTGTGTGACAAAATGGCTAGGCCAATTTTCTTGAAAATTCACACGGTTGTACTGTATGTGTCAGGAAGTATTCTTTGGTAGGTGTTGTTTTGGATTTTTTTCTGGTGTAGGATGTCACTAAACAACACCAAAGGAGTCTTACTTTATATGCCTGTTAGCAACACCAGATATTACAATCCCAGAGTGCTTAACCGATCTTCGTAGGAATTAGAGGCATATTAATTACCATCTGATGAAAAACAATGTGGTACATATGTCTGATAAATAGGCTTAAAACATAGTTTTGTGATGATGTCAAAAAACAAGCTAAAACCTCTCCATATTGATGTTGAGAATGCCCATCAATAGACCTATTGTGCCTAACATCCAACATATATGATCAGGCTAAAATATTGCTTTAGGTGCATTGTTTCCATACATCTCACCTCAACATTGAGTATTTAAGTTGTTTTGTATCTAATATCATGCTATTATCAAAGACATGTCACCACTGAGCTGCCCATTTTGTTTCTGCCATCTCCCAATCCCCAACAAACCTATCAGGTTGCCAAGTGCATTTAAAGACAACCCAAAACTATTTCCTTAGTTTGTATTTTGAACATTTAACAAATGTCATCCTCCTCATAAAATAGTCATTTAGAGGAACTGACAGTCTCAGAGAGAGAGAGAGAGCGTGCGCGCTCGCGCTGAAATGAGTCCTAACAAGTTTTAATTTTATTTCTATAAGTTTTAATTTATTATTCTTTACTAAAATACAACAATGCCTCCCAAAAAAGGAGGGGCAAGCCATTCATTTTACTGAACATGAAATGCATTTTTATTGCTTTCTTAAATGGTTTACATGCCATAGACCAAAATCACTTTGATTTGATACTTACCAAGTACTGGACTTCCAAAAAATCTAAATTGGCACCATTAACTACAAAATTAATGTTTCACCTAGCAATACATTGGCCTCACCACCCACTTCCCTGGCTAATTAAGAAGTGGTCATACCTAGACATAATTTGAGATTCCACTAATCTCTATGTCTATAAAAAGAAAAATCCAAAAAAGCAAATTTGTCCTTTCTATTAATAGATTGAAGAAAAATGTCATGAAAATAGTTTAACCAACAAAAATTAGAAAAAAAAAGAAACTTTCTCTTTTTATGTGTTTATTTCATCTTTTTTTAAAAATAGATTTTGAAATATCAACGAAAATGTAAAATAATTTGGTATTACTTGTCATGGTGTATCTATCCTCTTTTAGATTTAACACTTTGATTGTGAATAAAATATGCGAGACACAGTTAAAGCAGTAACAAATATCAACTACATTCTGTTATATATGTAAAATTATCTCATGCCTAATTCTTTTCCACGGGTGTCCACCAAATCCAATATGGCTTTCTTTTTTTAGTAGTGATATTTAATGTGACAGACAGAGAGAAACAATCAAAGCAACTAAAGCAGGAAAAATGCTCTGAGTTACCTTTTAAAATTTAACTGATTCGTATCTATAGAATACTTTCTTATCTAACTGAACTAACTTCAGTACAAGTTTTTGGCTCAAGACTGAACCAAAGGCAGTCCAATCTCTTTGACAGGCTATCTGAAATAGTTAAATCAAAAGATGATCATAGAAAATTTAGGCCAAGGTCTTATTGGTTCTCATTGGACTATATTTCCAACCTAGCAGCCTACATAATATATAATAATAAAATAGCCGTGAATTGGTTTCTTTTCTGGTTAATGATACATCATTTAGAATGGTGAATATTTTTTATTTCAATTGAAAATTTTCTTTGTATTTGGGCCTTTTTAATTTCAGATTGCTTATTGGTTTATTTTAAGTTGACCTTTTTTATGGAGATGAACATTATTTTGTAACTTGACTGTTAACCCAATTGGAATAACATAAGCCTTTATTTTGATACTCTGCCCTATTGGGGAGATGACCTTTAAAATATGGCAGCTGCCTCTCTGCAGAGTGTGACACTTCCTTTGGGACCATGTTAGAATGACATTAAAAAGGGAAAGTTCGGTGGTCAAGTCGTAATGCAATATGTGAGTTAAAATCCCAGTCAGTGCATTCACTTTTGGTGTAATACCCATAGAAATGGCATAAAATTCCTAAATCCTCATAGCTATGGGTTGAATAATGCAACAACTGTTCTATAACAACCCGTTAACAAAAACAAATATGTTTATCAAAACTACTTGCTCTTGTCAATTAATGACTATGAGGTTAGATAAGTCGTGAAACAAACTCAACTCAACTAAGCTATGATATTGAATAACTGAATCTTGGATATAACATTAAAAGACCCTGTATTGGTTGTAAGGTGTTTACCTGTCAGTGGATGTTTAGAGTAAAACCATGTTTTTCATACATTTTCTTACTGGACATGACTAAACTGTTTCTGTAAATTGTTTTACTCTACAAAGACTGAATTAATGAAAGCATTTTTTTAAACTACTTTTCCACAAAAAAGTCAACTAAGTTTAAATATATTCTGCAAACCATTTATCTAGAAAAAAAAAATTATTTTTTTATAAAACCCACTTTTATTCCTCTGAAAAAGATTCCCTGAATCTGGACTTTTACTTCCAAACTACTTCTCTAGAAGAATGCATCAAATGAACCAAACTATTCTTCTACACAGTGTATCTACTAAATCTGATAAAAGCATGAAACAACTTGAAGTAAGATTGATATGCCATAAAAACTAATAGTCAAATTATATTCTGTTAAGTAATTAATACAGATCTTCTATAAACTGACTCATTAGAGGTTGATATACGACAAAAAATTTATGTTGCAATATTTTTGGTCTAATAATACTAGGGTATGACTGCAAACATTTCAGCGATCCTACTTATACATGGGGGTGTAGAAGATAGACCAATCACTGAACAGAAAGGATAAAAATTATATTATATAATTTGCTAGACGAACCCAAGGATTTTAGTTGTTGCTCGACCTGTTTGCTATTTGAGTGAAATTGGACAATTATTAATATTATTATTATTATTACCATTACTAGAACTGAATTACTGCTGCTGCTAAAATTTTCATTGGATCTGTTACCATTTGGATTAATTTTTTTCTCTTCATTATAGAAGTTTTTTTTTACTTTTCATAATATCTTAAAATTGGCCTACTTTATCTAAAGTAAAATAGCTCTACATTTAACAATTTATTCTTCTTGCTTACAAGATTTTTACAACTTTAATCTAAAATTAGCATTTCACAAAATGTGATTTTATTCTTTTCAATTTTTTTTTTCTTCAGGGCCAGATTGAATGTGACAGTGAAACTGTATTTGAACTTGCTGCTCATGTTTTACAAATAACATATGGAAATTTTACAACGTAAGTTTTTTTTTTAACATTCAGTGTTTTTAATAAGTTTTTCTTTCATTTTGAAAATTTTTTTTCATTACTTTTACATCCAATGAAAATTCTAACTAGCCACCTAAAGGATTAATTGAAGATTATCCTTCTCATATTAATCTGTTGAAAAAATGCCTTCCAAAACTGATTTTTTTAAAAGTATCTTTCTTAAGGATTAATTAATCTGAGAATTTTTTTAAAGAGCCAAAGTCTTCACTTGAGACTGTACACTAAAGTTCACTTTGACTCTGTTTAACTGTAAATCTCTGAAAATCATTAAGAAATATTGAATTTTTTTTTTAGATTGGTTCTATTAATGGATTTTTTTCCTTTAAATAAACTAATTTTTTTCAATATAACTAAAAACATGCATAATTTAAATTAGTTTGTATTTTGAACATTTTACTAAACGTACAATGTTCTCCAAAGAAACTTGATAATTTTCCTTTAAAATCAATATCTTAGAATTATGTGGAAATAAGTTTGTTTCTTTTTACATCAGTTTTTCTTTATTTTTAAGGGGCATTTTAAAATATTTTTATGAAAACCAAATTCATTTAAATGTGGAATATGCCAAATGTAGTGTATTTTCTTATAATACCAACTAAGAATATTTCAGATTTGCAATGTAAAAAAAAAAGTTCAAAGAATATTCAAATCTTTTAAATCTTAAGGAATGATTAAAAAAAAACATACTTTGATTGATCTGTTGAATCTCAAATCCCCACTTACCAGCTGAGTCTCTTTATCCATCCTCAAACATGTCTTGAAGGGCATAAGAGTAGAAGAGATCGTTCAATGGAATTGATTTAAGCTTTCTATAAGAATCTTTCAATCCATCATTTTTTGTTATTTTGTATTTTAATATCAACTTCTAATCTCTCTCGTATTCATTTCCCTGCTGTGCTTTTAATACAGATCTTTGAGATTATTTATTATCCAATTACTTTCAATCTGGATTTCTTTGGTTTTTATTTAAATGGTCTATTTTTATTTTTCTTATATAAAAAAAAGATTTACTTTCATAGTTAATAAAATAAATTTCAAGTTACTTTAAGTTTTAGTACAAAATGATAAAAAAATTCTGCATTTGTTTGTTTTTTTACTTTTTTTTTTCTTTTTAAATCACATGAATTTGAATATTTTGCATTTACTGAAAACATCTAAAAATAAACTATGTGGAGTTAAACTGTTTAGAGTTCTAAAAAAAAAAAAACACCTTTACAATAGAAAAGAATCAGTCCCTAGATGTTAATATCAGTTTGCAAATTATTCAAGGGAAAAATAACAGTAGTAGTCCAGTCAGAGAATTATTCAATATTGGTATCAAATCCAAGAAGAGCTTTACTGGCACTATGAAAAAAATAACTTGTTCCTTTCAATCAATAGAGACAATAACTGATAGCTTAAACAAAACTTTGCACTTTATGAAAGAAAAGAAAATACTAATTCGACTATCGGATTGGCCGATTGCTTGTTTCACTGGCTATAAATATAATATTCTAAATGAAATAATTATAATATTCTATGAACGTACTCTGTATTGATTTAACAAAAGTATTGCAAATATAATACCACTACAAAAAATATATTTGTTTATTTCTAGGGGAAAGAACTAAGAACAAGAATTTGTTTTAATCTTTTTAAAAGCCTTTATATGTGTCCATAAGAATAAAAAAAATAATTAATAATTTTATTTTTTTTTACAAAGAGTTTTGGTCATTAAAAAAATTTTTTTCTAAAAATCTAAACTTATATATAAATGGGACTTTGTGTCTGTGTGTGAATTGATTCCGTATGTACTCCAAAACAGATGGACTGAGTTTCTTAAATCCACATATTTGTTCTTTCTGTGTCTGGGAGTGTTCTCAGATAGGTGTTTTGGAATACCCCCGCATCCAGATAAGTATTGATCATTGAAAAAATCAGCTCCTAGTGCTGCTAATGATTAAGAGTAAAACCATAAAATTAAATTATGAACACATAAAAGTGTGTGTGGGCCAGTTATTAAAGCATTTGGTTTGCACTATGCGGTTTGCAGGTTCAAATCCCACTTGAGGTTTGTAATGGTAACAACATTGCGTAGTCCTGAGGATATCCAATACGATCAAAACACTGTTATGCAATATTTTGTGTTTAATCATAACATTATAATTTGATTTATATATATATTTTTTGTTTTTTTGCCATAACTAGAATTTTATGAGTTGCACTGGCTATAACAGGCTATGCTGCAAGTCATTTAAAAAGTGTCAAACAATTCTACAAGCAAGCTGAAACATGTATAAATTATAAAGCAAATAATAAATGGTATTTGATTAATATAAAATGGACATCTTATTTAAATTCCCTTCAATTTTGGGATGATTCATTTTCAAATGTGTATGACTTGAAATGAACTGTTGAGCTACTTAAAATATTTTTTAATTACTAAGTTAATAATTTATGAGTCTTCTGTAAGGACAAAAGCTTAGTTTTTAATAAATGCTAAACATTCAGTTTGTGTTTTTAGTACATTTTCTTTTCAATTTTTATATCAAATGCTCAAAAATTTATTACCGAATCAAAGAAAAAAAAACATGAATAAATAGAATAAAAGTTTCAGTGTTAAATGACCTAATAAAGATAAATATACTGGTTCAACAAAACAAACAAACAAATATTCAGGCAAGTTTCATTAAAAAGAATTTTAATTTTCCTTTTTAATATTTTTAATTCGATTTTTCTTGTTTTCTAACAAGAGACTTAGTAAAATTATAAATATTAAAATAGAAAATTAAAATTCTTTTTAATGAAACTTGTCTGAATAATGATATTCTGCCTAAATATACAAAATGATTATAATTTTTTTTGTTTCTAGTGCTGATACTGCTCGGGATGACTTGAAGAAGTTATGTGTGGTCCCCACCCGAACCCTGCAGGAACACCCGTCCCTGGCTTACTGGTAAGAAGCAGAAAAAAAACAACTACAATTCAAAATGCTTAACTCCCCAGTGATTCCATACCTCTTTACATAGTGTTATTTTTGGAATTAAGCTATACTTATCCCTCACCAAATTTTATGTTATGATAAAAAGTACATTTGGAAATTAAAACTAATTACAAATAAAAGAGCATTTGGTGCAGTAAAACCCCCTTATTCTGAACATTACCTAGTCTAGACTTCCTCAGAATAGGACTTCTCTTTGTATCCTACCTTTTTTTATATATTTTTAACATAAATGTGAAACCTTTCTTTTTCCTTGAATGAAGAAATACTTTCAATTGTTCAAACATATTTTGCATTGTCAATACAACCAGTTTCACTAAATCCATCAAATTTTGGTCCTATGACTTCCTGCTGCTATAACCAGTTAGTTATAAAGCTATCAACTTTAGGGAAATCTGTACCCTTATTTCAGAATTTAAATTATGTGGTGGATTCCACATAGTCTGTCCATATTGGTCCTAGGATTTCTATTACAGCAACTCATATAAAATGAATCTTAACAGCTTTAGAAAGTTTTTCATAATCGCGCTGGTAAATGACCCAGTCAAATAAAAGTGATACTAACACCAAGTATTGACAAGAATAAGAAAATTGTTGAAAATTTGCAAGTTTAAAGAAAGATTGGCTTACTTTTTTTTAATTAGATGCCATTTAATATAGATTAGTGTAACATAAATAAATCATTACAACACCATAAATGTTCGATACCATCACAGTAATCTGAAATGATAATGTATTGGTCTCAATAACAGGAAGGTTTGTCACAATGAACAAAGCTGTATTGTATGTAATACATATCCTGTGGTTCCGATCCTAGATGATTGGTTGCAATGTATGACTGATCGTTTTAGCTGATGATCTCATATGGAATAGAATCAACTATAATGAAAATGCAGTGATACCTTGGTTCTCAAACTTAATCTGTTCAGACGATTAGTTCGGAATCCAAATCTGTTCAAGAAATCGTTGTGTCCCTCATTGCATATTTCATCTCCTGGGACTGGTATAAAATCCAAATTTTTTTCCAAAACCAATGCAAAAATCTCTTTTTTTTTTGTTTGTTCAAAACCAATTTATATGAAAACTGGGGCATTCGAAAATCAAGGTTCAACTGTACAATAAAAGTGTTGTTGCTATTAAACGATCTACTACAGTTGTTACATTATAAAAATTAACAACTAAACTATCTTCCAGATTCTTATTGTTCTTTTTTGTTTTTTTTAGTGAGGAAAGGGTGTTATTCCATTATCAAAAACTTGAGGGATCCACGAGAGGTTTAGCCATTGTCAAGTAAGTTCTTTTAGATTTTTCTTAATGACAATAATATTATTTTCAGCTAGTATAATATGTCTTGGATTTTGATATAAGAATTCTGGAATTTATTTTAATTCTATTGAATATTTCTAATCCTTCGCTAATTTATCCAACCTTAAAAGAGTTTAATGTTGGGGCATTCAGCATAATTGTTGAATTTATTTTAGTTATATTGAATATTTCTAATTTTTCCATAATTTATCCAACGTTTTCTTAAACGAGTTTAATGATGAAGCATTCATCACATTTATTTTGAAAAATTTATTTAAAAATGTAAATCTGTATATCTATAAAAGTGAGAATGTTTTTGGGTGTGTGAAATATTCTTTACCAAACTACCCTGCTAATTTTGAGTCTACAGACTTGAAATATCATATATGGGGTATTCAGACCTGGGGAAAATTTTTTAATCAGTTTTGAGATGGAAATTTAGCTACTCAGAGGTCAGAGTTGAAAGATTGAATCATTGCGATCTCTACCAAACTACCCTGCCAGTTTTGGGTCTAAATTTTATATAGGAGACTTGAGGAACACTTTCTAATTGGTTTCGAGTCTGCTAAAAGGTTAAAATTTGGAATTACAAAAAACACAAATCAAAACAAACACAAAAGCGAGCATCAAAGCATTCAGACCCCCAAAATTTGCTTAGCACAATGATTCAGATACCCGAAATTTGCATAGCACAATGTTAACGTTCATTTCATGAATTACAATTTGAATTGACATTTGGAAGAGTGTTTATAGCTTTATAAACATAATATATGGTACCTTTTTCCTATATAATATGCTTCCTTAACTACCTGAGGTAAGTCCTCAGCACCCAGTCAAAGTTGGGCAATATTTCCCGTATACATACAATTTTAGAGTTTAAAAAAAAAGTTAATTTGTATGAGAAAATATAATTCTAACATCGTTATTATTATCTGACAATCTACGAAACTGATCTCTTCAACATTTTATTACCTCTTTTCAGCAATATATAACTAAAAAAAGGGTTGACATTCTGTAAAATTAATCAATCAATCTTATTTTCGTGGTTTTTCTTTTTTTCTCTTTTCAATTCTTCTTTTTCTTAAAATGATCCGATATTTTCTCTTTTCAAGATTAGGATTAAGATTAATGTTTCAATGTATTTAAAAAGGGCTTTGCATTTTCAGTAATTTTTTTTCTCTTTTTTTTTTTCCCTTTTTCCAGTTATATGACAATATGTGAAGGCCTCCCGACATATGGAATTCACTATTATGAAGTGAAGGTATTGTATTTTATTTATTCATTATTATTTGAATATATATATTGAAACAAAATTTTTGTTGTACATTAATAGAATAGTCATTGATTAGAATAAGAGGGGGGCTTTTTTTTTGGTTTTTTTTTTTTTAAATTAGAATTAATGTATGAACAAAAAGAAGGGATTTTTAGGCAGAGAATTGTCAAATTAAATGAAAAAAATATCTTTAAAATAATCAGGTAATTATGGATATTTTAAATCAATTGGATAAGCATAATAGGACTAATCAATATTTCATCAATTATATAGTTCTTTTTGATTTAACAGGATTTGTATTTTTGTCATATGTTTGTAACTTGTGTATGTATTATATAAGATCGACTATCTTCCTTTAGACTGTAAAAGAACGAGTTAACCATCAATCAGACACCCGGTACAGTAAATATTCGTACCTGTATTCCTTGAAGGAATAAACTTACCATTATCAAGTGTTTTGACTTTCCATCATATTTGCTATTATTACCTGTCTTTTCACCTCTTCATCACCTGACAAAAGCTCTTCAGACAACCAATGCACTTATGAAACCAAAAATCCTACAACAAAATAACCCAAAATAAAAATAATAAAATAAAATGAAATAAATAGGTAGATAAAACCTCCCCATAAAACCTACATGACCTTAAATAACCACAAATGGTGGATAAATCATTATACACTAGCTAGGGGAAGTCGACTTGGGCCAGTGGATAGGCAGTCGGATTTCGGAATAGTAGTATGCGACTTCAAATCCCAGCCCTTTGGTTTGCGTCCACATTTGGACTAAACCCTTGGGAAAAGTATGAATCCCCAATTTCCTTCCAGCTATGGGTTAAATAGTTCATATTGTGTTATAAAAAAAACTAAGTGTGTACCTAAAATAACATTCACCAAAAATGATTGTTCTCAGTATTAAATGACCTAAAAAGGTTGATATGCCTTAAACAAAACAAACAAATAAACAAACACTACCAAACAAATCCAAGCTTACATCTCTTTGTGCAGGTAATTGGGTATGTTTACCATCACACAAAAGCAACCTTAAGAAAAACTATTGTTGATTTAATCAATAACAGAAGACTGTTCACATTCCATTGTCTGTGTGCTTTTGGGTTAACTTTTATTTAAGCTGAAACTATAATAGAATAGGTAATATAATAATGAATCTAGACAGCAGTTACCTATCAAGATAAATTTGTACTTAGAGAAGACCATAATAATCTGTGACATTTCTCTGGCTCTGCATATTAATAGTATGATCTAATACTACTCAATATACAAGTTGGTTTATTAGCTGGTATCTTTTTATAT
>JAYKTE010193081.1:0-21920 GCA_036873565.1 Xipholeptos notoides | reverse complement strand
GTAGTTACTTACTCTCCTTCTTCTGGCACCACATATTTTGTTATAACTTTTTTTCTACTGAACCAATTTTCGAAATTGTTTTTTCAAAATGTAGCTAATGATGTGTTCTATCCAACTATATAACCTGTTTTAAATTTAGTTGTGAACGGAATTAGTAGTGGGGGTTTGAATGTGTCTCGATTCATTCAAATGTCGGACCACTACCATGGTTGAATGATATTGAATTTGAACTAATTCAATTGTTTAATAAAGTAGAATAAATATTATCAAAAAAAGGATATGTAAAAATACAAAAAGAAAAAAATATATTTAAATGCATAAACAATTCAATTAAATGACTTCAATATCAATAACTATTATAATAAAAAAATCTTAATAAAATAAAAAATAATAACACTGTATATTTGACTCGCTTTCAAAAGGCAAACAATATGCAGTTGCTTAAATTTAAGAATGAAAGATACTTATACTTAATGTGCAACATTATATATGCAATTAACATTAAATTATAGATATTTCAACAATTATAATTGGTAATCTACAGCTAGAATATCAAAGTCATTGCTAAAATATTTTATGAAATAATACTTTTATTCATTAGTATCATTTTCTTTATTTTATTTAGGTGAATATATATTTAAAATCAGATAAAATAGCATTATAATCATGAATTGATTATGCATGCATGACTGATATTATGGATTTATATAAACATGTGTTACAATATTTATTTAGATTGACAGCTGGCCATGATAAAGTATAGAAGCAGAAAAAAAAATCACTCATCAAGCTTACATTATAAAATTATTCACTGAACAATAAAAATCTATGTCATTATGAAATCAAATCAATTAATTTGAGCATGAAAATTCTAAGTACTTTCATGGAAGAGGGAAATGAAAAGACTTTTTCTAATTATTCAATTTTAAGTGAATTGTGAAATTTAAAGGCTTAACAAAAAGAGTGCTTGCTAGGTTTGTGTCTAATCACTCTAGTCCTTTATGATTATGCTTCTCTGTTTTTATAATTTATATACACTTTTTAGAATAAATGTTGCTGTTTTGGACTTTTACCTGTAAAATATTTTGTGTAATTTGTTGTTCACTCTCAATCCCCAGTAATTTTTCTGAAGAGTTGGGATCAAATCTGGTCACCAAATTTTAATCAAAAAAGTTATTTTAATAATTCATTCTATGTTGACCTAGAAATCCTGCTTAGTGGTTTTCTCAATTTTCAGTATGATGCATAGTTGTAATTTTCTCCCTTGTGCAATAACCAAATTTTGTACCATAAAGAATTTGCTTAAAAGAATGAAAATAAGCTATGCAATAATGCTGAATATAAACTTTTCTTAGGAACTTTGTATTTGTACTTTTATATAATCATTTATAGAAATTTAGATTTCATTAAATTTCTTATTAAATGATGACCACAAATACCTACAAACACAATATCTAGATGAACATTTAAAAGTTTATTCAAATGATGGATATCATAATAAATTCGTAAAATGTAATTAAGAATAAAAAAGTTTTTAAACTTTTAGGAAATAACTTGTCATGGCAAAGATATAAGACCAAGAAATTTTCTAAAGTATTATCAGAAAGTGCAAAAATTCATGAATACACTTGCCTTTGTTGGTTTAAAAGCTAACAAACTATATTGAAGACAAATTCCTTTTACACAATGATTAATATAAAAAGTGAGCCTATAAGAAATAACCTACTTGTTAAGAAATATGAAAAATAATACCATATCCCAAAGTCAATGTAAAATAAGAGAAAACTTATTACATTCTGTAGGTATTGAATGCATTAACAAAATCAACCAAAATTACAGAAGACAATATGAATAAGAAATTTTTGTCTGTCATTTACAACAGTAGTCTTATGCACAGACAATTCTAGACTGGTCAGGCAGAAGTCTTCAGCGAGTGACCATCTGCCATATGCAACCATTTTCAATGGCATTAGGGGTGGTCACATATGACAGGATCTACTGTAACAGTAAAACAATTGCAGCAATTAACTATTTGATTATTCATTAATAAGATTGTTAACCCCATTCTAATAAATATGTAACTAGAAAAATATGGAGGATGCTACTTGAGCCATGAATTCAGCCAAGATCCCAACCATAACATTTACTTCAAGAAAACTCTTTAAGTAGACAATTATATATCCATAAATTATAATATGATAGTAATAATGAGAATGGCTATTCATAAAGTTTATGTTAATTTATTTTGGATTCATGATTATTTTTTTCTTTTTACACTGAATAAAAAATTACAAAACAAAAAATTATTTCAATATGCTTTCATTATATATGTTTGATAATGTTAGATTTTTTTGTTCAAATCACTTATATTATTGCTTTTTTTTAAAACATAAATCAATGATATTTAAAATTAATTAAGGTTTGATTGCAGTATTTCTTATGCTACTAACACAAATAGTTCTGGCATTTTTTTCAACACATATGATAGTTTCAGGAAAGAGAGCTTGATAAGTGAGTAATATAATTTGAGGGGGGGTGTAAATTTCTATTCACATGTAATTTTGCAGATTTTGATCAAGATTCTAGAGTTGAAGATTTTGACTGCAGGATAATCCACTGATAAATGTTGGAAATGGAACAAATTACCTTCAAATGAATGATACATTTGTATAAATCAATTATTTGGACTAATATGCAATGCATTTTGGCAGACTAGCAGATTTAAATAACTACGTACCTAACTGATTAACATAGTATATTATAATACCTATGAAAGTTTGGAAAATTTCCCCCATAAATAAAGGGTTAAAACGGAAGTTCCAAAAAGGTTCCAGAGTTCTAGTAGTATACTTAAATAAAGCCAAAGGCGTCATCAACTAAAACGAGAAGATGATAGTAAAAAAATCAAAATTGATTTTAATAATATTAGAATTTTCGACTTCTGTTTGTTTCTTGTATGCTTACATTCTGCAAAATACACAGAAGTAGAGATAACTCCAGTTGGTCATAACTTCATCTGGCAATCAGAGTGGGAAGTGAGATTATCATTTGGATCAAGTTATCCAAGTGCAACTAAAAAAAATTTAAAAAAAGTAAATCTCACAATTGTATTAATTGAAACAATTGCAAAACAAATATATATGTAATAAAATAAAATAAAAAAAATAATAATTGCTATTTAGTTGAAGAGAAGTGAAGATATTCATATAATATTTACTCATTTTAGTTAACTAGGTGCAAGTTATGGGAAATTTCTTGCTTGTTTCTGAACTTGCAAAGTCTTGATTCTTCCTTATCTTCAGTACAATAGGTGGAGTTTCTCTTTGTGTTGAGTCATTTTTTTAAAAAAGACTACTTTGGAATTTGACAGTTTTGTAAGCAACAAATTGCTTCTTGATTTAATACCAATACTAGCAAATTTACCTGGCATCAACCAGGTGCTGGATTAAACATTACATCTATCAGTATGAATAATTTAAATTTTTTCATTCTAAAAAATACTAGAAATATTTTTAATTTTAAAACAATTTAAGTTCAAAATTCCAACTTTTTATTTGAATGTTCAGCTACAGACTTCTGTGAAATACTGGTTGACAACCCTGATCTTCCCAATTATTAGAATGGAAAAATTATATCTAAATCGATGTTTTTCCAACTAAAAACAGATTAAAAAGTTGGCCCAAGGTCTGAATATTCTTTATGTCAACTTCCAAAACTGTAGACAAAGAATTGTCAGAAGAGTTTAGTGGGTTAAAAAGAAAAAAAATTGCCCTCACACACGCATTGTTCAGTTATAGATATACTAGCAAAGATACCCGCACTTTGCGCAGGCAAGAAAAAAGGTTTCTTTGACCTTGAAAAATTGTGTGCACCATCACTAAGTGGGGAACCATCATAATGCCAAATTTAGTCAGGATCGGTCCAGTGGTTTAGGCTGTAGGAGAGTATATATACATAGGCTTGACCTTTGATGCTTGACCTTGAAAAATGGTGATACAATCCATAAATAAGGGACTATAATCATGCAAGGTGTGTTCATGATTGGTTCAGTGGTTTGGGCTGTAGGAGAGTATAAATACATAGGCTTAACCTTTGACATTGACCTTGAAAAATTCAGTGCATCATCCCAAAGTGGGGTACCATTATAATGCCAGATTTGGTCATGATTAGTCCAGTTATTTGGACTGTATAAAAGTATACATAAATAAGCTATGACCGTGATTAACTTTAACCATGACCTTGATAATTGGTGTGCACCATCCCTAGGTTAAAGGCCATCTTTATGCCTTGTTTTGTTATGATCGGTCGACTGGTTTCGACTGTACCAGGGAGTATACATAAATATACTTTGACCTTGCTAGACCATGACCTTGATAACCTTGAAAAATGGTGTGCACCATCCATCGGTTGTAAATAATCATCATGCCAAGTTTGGTCATGATTGATCCACTACTTTGGGCTGTAGGAGAGTTGTACACACACAAATACAAACACACATGAATGCTACTACTTTATAGATAGATTGAATTATTTTCTGATTGAACAATTGCTCTTCTGTTTACCTTGGATAACTACATGATGTAAACATATATTCACAAATTGATCTATTCATTTTTTATAAAGAAAACTGGTTTTAATTCAATTCAGAATTTGAAGCTTTGTGTTGCCAACAAAAATGTCTCTAAACTCTACAGTTAGTATAATTAAATTATTATTAGTATCATTTAATGTTCGAAATAAAGCTACCATCTCAGAATGAACGATTTACATTAAGTAGACTTTCTACCACATAACAGTATAATATTTGAAACCGGCTTTTTAATCATTTGGGAAATAAACTGATCTGGCCAGAGTCAAGAAACTGAAAGAGATGCAAGAGGAGAAAATAAAATTACTGATGTGAAAAGATTACGCAGAATGTAAAGCTATCAAAATATATATTAAGGCATACCCCTAAATAATGGAAAAACTGAACCAAGAGCAAAATCCAACAATTAAAGAAAAAAATAAAAATAAAACTAGCATGAAAAAAGAAGAAAAAAATGTTGCTTATTGTAAAAGGAACAAAATATTTAGAAACCAGAATGCAAATTAGATTATGAAGTAATATCTAAACAGTTATAACATTTGGATTTTCTAAATTTAAAAACCTGAATTCAAGATATATTAATTGATTTGTTTGTTTATAACATATAAACCTGTTTACTGCTGAAAACAATCATCTTTTATGAAAAAAACATTTCATCAGTACATATTGTTTAATAGCACTAAGTATACTATTTAATCAATAGTGGGAAGGAATATGATAATTCATACTTTTCCAAGGGATATTAGCTAGAATATGAATATAACAGAACAGCTGAAATTTGAATGCAGGTATTATAATTTCAAAGGGCACAAATATAAGGGCACATAAAAATGGCCTTGTGCCTAACTTGGGTTGGTGCTTGACCATGTAGATATATCCTCTCAGATGCTTTTAGTCCTATGTCCATTGGTAATACTATGGAATGATAGTATAAAATGTTACTTGAAATTATTACTAAACAAAAGGAAAATTCCATAGGTTAAAATAATACAAAATATTTCAGCATTAATGAAAAGATAATTTAGAGCTTCTTTATGTTCTCAGCAAAATTTAGAGCTTCCTTATGTTCTCAGCAAATCGAAACTTATATAAAAATGTAAATTTGTGTGTGTATGTGTGTGAGTTGATTTCCTATGGACCCTGAAATGGCTGGGCCGATTTTCTTGAAAACTCACACTGTTGTATATTATGTGTTTAGGAGTGTTGTTAGATAGGTGTTGTTTTGTAATATTGATAACTTATAATTGAAAAAAAATCAGCTTCTAGAAGGAATGGTCAAATCTAAATGAAATTTTATACTCTTATAGTTTACCATTGAAATAATTCTTCAGAAGAGTCATGAATACAGAACTACTCTCCTAACTTTTGGTCTAGAGACTTGAAATTTGATGTATCAGGTATTTGGACCTTTGAACAAATTTGATTTGGTTTTCAGTTGGAAAAATAGCGGCTAGGTGGTCAATTACAATTCCCAAGCAAGGCCGGGCAATATATAATTATAGCATGATATAAAAAGGACAAAAATCTAATTCAAAACACAGCAACAATTGCAAAATCTAGTCATCTTCACAGATCAATCTTCAAGTAAAATTGAACAGGAGTACACAGAACTGAATAAAGAATCTGAAGCTAAGAAAATGAAAAGGATAGTGACCAGAAATCAATCAGAAAGGGAACCAAAAAATGAAAACAAACTCAGATCAAGACAGCTATAAGAAGAAATCAAAATCATCATGAAACAAGAAAAACAATGTACATTCTAAAAAAAATTATTAAAAAACAGAGATCAATGAAAGACATGAAGCCAATTTTGTTCAAGGTATATTAACTAATCTAGATAATATATATGCTATAATGACAGTATGCCACCAAGAATAGCTATCATTTCTGATCATACAACTTTTATTCAGTAGATTTCACTACTTCATAATAATCTGTTCATACTTATTTTACCTTCAAGATTATTTTAAGATGACACAAAACAAAGCTCTATTTTGCTATTTCTAATATACCCAAATGTTAATCTCCAATTCAGTCAGTTTTCACCTCATAGGAAAATTAAAAGATAGGAAAATAATTTAAGAAACAATTTCTTTTTGTTGCTCCCTTTTTTTTCTGTTGAAAATATTTATATATATAAATAGACATTTAGATTAATTCTTGTGAATTGAAAATTAATAATGATCTGATTAGGTCTTTGAATTCTATACTCTTTTCCAGTTAGATATTCAATTCCTATACTCTAACTATGCTTACCAATTTAAATCTTATTAAAACCTATATTTGAATATATAATTTGGTAGATTGCCAGGAATCTTGATTGATAACATGAAAAGAGTGAAATTTTTCTTAAATTCATGTTTTTGATAGAATTAACCTTAGTTCATATAATGGTTTAAGCTTGGCAAAGAATTATAGATCTTTAAGAAATTGAAAATGTAAAGTTTTGTCAAAACAAAAATCTTCATACATATCAGTTTGATATACCTGTAATATTTTGAGATTTACCATTCTGAAGGTTAAGTAAAAGCTGATTAAGCATGGTCTAGTCCTTATACATGTGTGTAAATATGATCTCTATATTACAACAAACAGCTTAACAAAGTAGATTGCTGAAACATTTAATATAAAAAGTTAACCATAACAGTGTTATAAACTTAAGTCATCTTTTAAAACAAATAACATGTATTCTTGAAAAATACTATTAAGTACTATTAAAAAAAATATTAAAAAATTATAATTAGAAAAATAAATAGAAATTTGGAAGTGTAGTAATTAGAGATAGTAAGATTATTGAAGTATGTGAAAAAGAATATGTAAAAGAAAAAATATTTACTAGAAAAATTCTAACTTTTCTTTTTAACAAAAAAAAGTGACAACTTATTAACCACAAGAAAACCTCCAAAAAACAGTTGAACAAAATTATTTGTAATAAATTTTCTTTCGAATTTATTCAGTTATTGATTTTTAAAAACTGTTGTTAGACTTTCAACTATTTCCAAGACAACAAAATAATACAGTGGAAAGCAGATGTTAATTTTAAAACCATTATTATTTTAAAGAATTCATTCCAACAATTCTATCAATATAAATTCTAGTGGACAAAAACATTAAAAAAAAATACATTAATGTAAATAGAATTTGAAAACTGCTCAACAGAATCCTACCATTAAAAGTATTATAAAAAAAAAGCTACAAGCAATTTATCACATTTTTACCACAAACGATAAAACGTTTTTAAATTGAGTATTAGATACCTGTGATGATATATATAACAAATAATTATAGATTTTTCATAAATGCCTCATTAAAGAGAACTTTAAACCTCCTTTTCAGGATCTTCCATTCTATTTTTTTTTGTTTCCAAACAAGGTTCTTTGTTTTCGGGTCCAAGGTTCTTATATATTTACCAAGCTTTCAGAACACAAAAAAAGAAATGCAAAGATAAGATACATCTTAAATACAACCAAAAATAAACAAATCAGATAAAAACACAATAAAAACTAGAATGTAACTGACAAAAAGTGTCAATCCCTGAAGATAGTCAAAGAAGATCGAAAACATTCGGAAAGCTTGATGAATATCTAAGAACCTTGGACCATGAAACAAAGAACCTTGTTCTAAAATAAAATAAAAAAAACAGAAGGTACTGAAAATGAGGATTAAAGTTATCTTGAATCAGACATGTATGAAAAATAAAATTCTGCCATAATAGACTAATTTATAGGTTTGTAAAAGAACAATGTTTCTACAACATTATTAGCAATAGAGTTATCATTTAAATTACTGTTTATTTTGGAATATATAAATATATATCAAAACATTAGATGATAGCAAGTTATCAAAGAAGCAGAAATCTAAGAAATAATCAACATATACAAGTTATTTTCTTCCTTTCAATCATCAGGGTTTCTAAAACAATATGATGGAATAGGTTATATTTTTAGGAGTAACATGGTCTATATGGTTTTCCTCAACCAAGCTATGCAACTTTGGCAATGATCTAGCTGCAACAGGGCCACTTGTAAAAAGAAAATTTTCAGCATCTTGTAGCTTTCAGGAGTTTCCATCTTAAATTGATTGAATCTTATATAATTAAGTTATAGTTCAATTTAGAATCATATATTTGAATAAAACTCAATTCAATTTAATAATAATCAATTTGCAAAAATATTAACAAACCTGCAGTAAACTTTGTGTGCTCACAGCTATTAGAGTTATTTCAAAAGAATATCTCATTTTAAATATTCATTGAATATCAGAAAATAATACAAATGGGATATAATAAAATTTCTAGTATTTTGTTCAGTAATAAATTAATTTAAAGATGAATAGATTCTTTTAAATTCAGATAATTTTCGTTGCTTAATAAATTGAGATCAAAATGATTAAAAAAAACACATTAAAAAGAATTTTCTAAAATAATTATGTTAGCACCCAATTTTCCACCTACCAATTTATTCTTCTTCTTTTACTTTATATAAATCTAAATTCTATTTTCCAATTTATTGTATTTTTCAATTCTATCATAAAATAAATATTTTCATTGGATGATCCAATGGCTCTGTCTTTCTAGCATTTAATGAAATATCAAGTAGAATTGAAGAAAATATAATGAAAAAATTAAAATAAGGTTGAAAATCTACTTTGTTTTATAGTTTCAGATCCTTCACATTATAATGAATGTCAAAAGATGTTTTTAAATGAAATTGAAAAAAATGCATATCATGATAATAGCAACAAATCCTTACAAAATTCCTTACAAATGTAGTTTTAGATATTTTAGAATGTTTATGACATTTAACTTAAAAATATTGATTATTAAAAAATATATTAGTAACGCAGCTCTTTATAAGTGAATGATACCTATTTTTTAACTACTTATGTGAATAGGAAATTAATTCTGGGCTCTGTAACATGACTATAGCAGAATGACTAGGCTAGTGACGAGTAAATTAATGGGCCAGTGGTTAGGATGACGGACTGGCATTAATTTGGTACACGCTTGATCCTGACTAGAGAAAGACTTGTTTGTGTAGCCATCCTGATGAGCCGTAAATGGTGAAACAGGCCTGAAGACGGATTGCAAACTGCATACAAACATGTTTTGTCAATATTACAATTTATCAGTACAGATTATGCCAATAGGCCTAACCCAAGAAAGACTAATAATCTGAGCTTTAAGCATTTCAGGCAGACTTATGTAATAGTTCCAATCAAATGATTCAAAACAAAAAAAAAGTTGAAGGTAAAAAAGTTTAAAGTATATTCTTTCTTAAAAAACACTGGGAAATGCAATTAGGTAGAATAATAAAAAGAAAATTAGGCTAAAAAAATATTACTTGAGCAAGTCTCGAATCCTATCCAATTTGAGTTTAATCCATAGCAGGATGGAATATGGAGTTTGATTTATTTATTTATACAATATCTAGATAGGAATTAAATGAATTTACAACTTTAAATTGCAATGATGCCGGGTCACACTGTGCTACTGGCACCATTTAACTCAGTACTACCTGCCACATAGTCACACAATTGGCGCTTGTCTCAGGCTTTCCGTTGAGGAGAGAGAATTGCCTCCCAGCAAGATTAAATACAAGACTGTTAAAGGTGAAACTAACCTCTGTTTGGCCAATCCCAAGTTAGCATATGTTCATACATGTAAATGCATTCTCAGGTGACAAATCATGACATATGTCTCCAGAAAAGAAAGCCAACTACAAATAAATAAGATGCTATCATTGCTTTCCAGCCTCATTTGATTGAGAAAAGCTACAGAAGTAAAGCTCATACAAAATACAATTGGGGTCTCTTAAGCAATTCTTGGTCAACAAAACCAACTTTCTACATCCCCTACAGCTACATGCATACTGCAAATGCATCGATTTGTTTTTTCTTTGTGACACAGCCATGTGAATGGAGAGGAAGTGGGTGTAGACATTTACTAAGATGCTTACTCTTAAAATTGATTCCATGATTAGAGTTAGTTAATCAACAACTAATATGGTATTTACGCTTCATCAGTTGCAAGAAGAATACTGTGAACAAAAAATGCCATTGTATAGCATTATTTGACCAAGGTTTTCAATATATAGTTAGTTGAAAGTTCCTTTATACAGTTCTGAAAAAGATTGGTAATCAACCTATCCTCTTGTAGTTGATTATCTCTTTTCATAAGAACATGGGTGCATATATTCTGTTCAATACAAATATATCTGAGCTGTTTAAGATAAGAAGTGACTTCAAAAGGGGTTACACCCTGGCATCCACTCTCTTTAGTATCTAATTTGACACTCTTTTTTTGGTTTTTTAATAGATAGTGTTTATTTTAAAACTGTTTTCATAAGTTTCTTTTCAATCTTAAGGGACTGAAATTTAAGGGATTAATCAGAAAATTGGTATGAGCAGTTGATGCTGAAATATCACAATAAAATTATATTTCTCAAACTAGTCCATTGCCTAGATGAAATTTTTAGTTTCTTTGGTTTGATAATTAGCATAAAAAACTGAAGTGATTGGATTGGGCAGATTCACCATTAGAGATTAAGCTGAATGATGATTTTCTGAAAACGGTTTGTGTACTAGGCTCCACCATACCATCAATTGCCATTGATGAAGAATTGACAAGTAGAATAAGAAATGAATGATTTGTTTTATGGCATATCAATCTTTTTTTGAAATTTAATGCTGAAAACAATTGATAAGCATGATTTTTATCAATATGCTTGAATATCACTTTCATACTTAGGCTAGATACTTTAACATAAAAATTAAATTACAAATAAGAACTGAAATCAATGATAAAAAGTATGAATGCAATCCATCTACAAGGCTGTTTTGCCGTTCATGGCTCATCGAGACGACTACACAAACAAGTCTTCCTCTGGTCAGAATCGAACCCATACCCATTATATATATAATCAACACAGATTTATTTAAAAAAGAATTTCATTTTTTTTTTTAATAATTTTATTTCCAGATTTTACTGCTTTCTTACAATATTTTTTTCTGTTGTTAAATGTTATTACATTGATGTTTGGTTCTGTGTTTTATGATAAAAAAATTGTCTAAATCTTTATTATTATTATTGCAGTTATATATTAATTTTGTATTAAGATTTTTCTAATTTCTTTCTGCATTTTTTCTAATTTCTTTCTGCACATTTTCATTTATTTGTATGCATTAATATGTTTTTTAACTGTTAAATGTTATGTTGATGCATATTTTTTCATTTGTTCTTAATAATGATTGCTTCTAGAATTTTTAAGTTGTACTATTATTCCAGTTATATATTATTTTACTATTTCCTATGAACACACGGTTAAAACTTAAACATCTGTAGTGTTTTTTTAATATAAACTAAACCCTCTATTCAACAAATACTGAATTTTTAGGTATAAAAATAAATAAATAAATAAATGCTAGCTATTATACAGGTTCATTTTTTATTTAAATTCAACATATGTGTTGAAATACACCAAAAGAAATAAAGAGATTGTTCATTCTTGTTCAGGGTTCAATAAAAAGCAAAGAATATTGTTAGCTGTTGTAGGGTAAATACAATAAGCAAGAAGATGCAAGAATAAAATCTGCTATCCCACTCAAGTTACATAAATTGCAAAGTAGGGAATACAGACCAGTGAAGAGGATCCAGAACAGAAGGCTGCAGTAGCAGATATATTGATTTACTGAAAGTTTCATCATAGCAAACACATCTCAATGTAATAAGGTGACCTAAATCTTAGCAATAGTAGAAAAACACTGTAAGACAGGCAAAAGGGACCACTGATATTTTCTTTTACTGTCAACAGTTGATAACTGTGTAGAACATTCATCGCAAGAACTATAGACTAGTTTGTCTACTGCTACTATTAATGCTGCAGTAGCAACATCTTTTTTAATACTTCAGTTCAAGCAGGTAGATGAAAACAGTAAAGGTTAATCAATAATCATAAAATTTTATTCAAAAAAATTGTCAGGTGTTAAATTCATTCCTTTTTAATAATTGAGAGCTTAAAGAATTCATCAATAGTTTTGAGTCACAGTAACCTAAGATAATTTGGTAAATTGTATACATGTTCTTCATTTCTTCCATTTTAATGATGGGCACATGTCTAGATGGATTCATTTGACATTTAGCTTAAAGATTGATAAATTCAAAATGATGGTTAGGAAGTAATTTAGAGTTCATCTGCACCTCTACAAGATGCCTGAAAATATGTTGGAAGTGAAGAAAATATCTCTGTCAGTATTATTTTAATAACACATAAGATCATGCCCAACAATGTTATTATATGATTGACATCTCAATTAGTTCCCAAGATATATCTACTCGGTCAAACGCACACAACAAGTTAGGCACAAGGCCAGTTTTACGTGCCCATTAAATGCTTGGGCTTTTTTAATCAGTGTTAACTTCACTTAGACATGTTACTTTCATTGAGTTGATGGGTTTCATCCAACTTGGTTTTTGAAATCAGCGTTATCCTTACACCTAGATGAGTTACTCTCCTGAGTTAGTGAATGTGATGTTAGTCCAAGCTTTTACCACTGCTTCACTCTTACTGCCCAAATCAATTAATTCCTGGGAATACAGGAGAAAATAAGCAAAGGACAAAATTACTAAAATTAATATTGTCAGCAATTCCATAATGAATAAATTATCAACTCTTGACTAATAAATAACCAAAACTATTCATATCTATATATTCTATCTATATATCTATTCAAAATAGATTTTTATACATTTTTTATATTCCCGTTTTGAACGGAAATATTACTGTTTTATATTTTTTAATAAGTCAACTTCACCTCAAGAGGTTATTGTCATTTAACATGTGAGCCGGTTCCTTAAGTGTGATTAAGTTCCTTCAAAATATAAGAAATTATTTAAGAAGTAAAAATAAAACAAAGGAAAAAAATGTAACTACTTTTTTATATAAGTCCATGGTTTTCGTCTTTCCTCTCTACTTGAGTTTGTCATTTATAATTAGTATCTGCTTTTAGCTCATTCAAGCTGAACTAATACTCTCTAGTGAAGGAGAAAACAGAAATACTTACAAGTGTCACAGAAGAAGATAAAAAATGGGTAAAGCTTAAAATTGATTTTCAGATTTAATGAAATGATTAATTTGAAATCCTATGACAACTGATAGTATGTTGTTACTTAAAATCTATTGTTAAATATTGTTATCCAATTAGCAGATAAAGCTGATCATATACAGAAATTTATAATCACTTTTATAACTTGTTTAAAAGTACCAGTTGGATTATATATATATATTATTGTTTAAACATATTTCATTGAACAAATTTAATTTACATAAATTGTCAGAATAATATTTCTAATATATAAATTCAAATACACACACACACACAATATATATATATATACACATATATACACATTGAATTTATATATCAGAATTATTGTTTTGACAAATTATATTTTCAATCATATGGAAATTTATTTTAAATAACTTAAATTTGGGAGTACCAAGACAATGCTTTTATTCTTACTAAAACTCATGAGTAGGTCATATTCTCATTAAAAATTGAACTGTCATGATCTATGTCAGTAGATGATAACTATACCACCTTTATAGATCAGAAATTAAGATTATTTCAAGCACTATCTTTTTAATATAAATAATAAATATATATATACATACACACACATATATATATATATATATACATACACACACATATTTTTATATGTGTTATAGACAAGCATATGGTTGCAAGAAAAGTATGGACAAGTGAATAAAATTCAATATTTTTTATTCTCAATAAGTTGAGGTAGGTTAAAAAAGTCCCTCAATGAGAAGTTAGTGGTTGATGACCACTGGTGGCTTGTGGTGTGAAATGGATCGCATGTGTGGTAACTGCTGGGTCTGCTACTGGTCAGACAAGGAAGGTGGAGACGAAGATGAAAATGAAGACAGGATGTGTTTTAAAGATGGTCAATCTGGACTGCTGCCTTCGCTGGTCGAAGAAAGGGTTTATATAGTTGATTTGTGGCTCAGAATAAGATAAAAAAATATCTGACTTATCATAGCTCTGATTGGTCAACAAGTTGTATTTTTGATCACGTGTTATGCTTACCCTGTGAATGTGTGTGCGCCGAGATGGGGGTAAACACCCACATAAATTTATCGTCTTTTGAACCACGTCGATTTATAGCAAAGTCCTATACTGTATTTTGAGTGAGATCTGTATGTCTTATTCTGTTATAACATTTGGATAGATTTAGGGAAAGGTTTCATGTATTGTACATATTTATCAGGAAGGCATATACTCCTCCTTAAAATACCATTAAATTCACTTTAAGCTGTCTTGGGAAGATGAGGCTCATTAACTCGGAAGAGTGACTCATCTAGGTGTAAGGATAGCACTGATTTAAAAAACCTGGGTCGATGAGACCCATCAATTCAATGAGAGTAACTCATCTAGGTGAAAGACAACACTGATGACAAAAGCCTAGGGATATGAGCATCTAAAACTGGCCTTGGGTATTTGCTTGACCAGGTAGATATATCTTAGTTGAAATATCACTAGAATCACGAAGAACTTAATTTTTCATGTCAATAAGAAGTGAAACCTTTCTTAATGTCTGTTTTCAGTACGCACCATAGAGATTTAAGATTTTTGGTGAAGTTAATATCAAAATTGAATCATCAGTTAGTCACAGCTATAATACTTCTTGTATTATCAAACTACTTTTTCATTTTTTTTTCACAAAGACATTCAGAAAAGAAGTATTGTTTTTAATACAAAAAAGATAATCAAACATTTATCAAAATTTCATCTGGGAAGAGGTAGTTATTTGTTTCACAAATGTTAAAAACATGGTTGTAAAAGTATTAAAATTTATAAAAAAAGTAATGTATTCATGATTATAACATCACACAAAAACCATTTGTTATATAAATTAGAAAAAGAGTGCAAGAAAAATTTAATTTTAGGTATATATTAGGTATGGAATTTTAGGTGTCAAATTTCATTTTAGGTAAATATTATGTACTAAATTCTATGTGTAAAATTTCATTAAGGTCCGTATTAGGAATTTTATATATATACGGTATTGAAGGGTATGTTGGTATGTTATAGCTAAAACAAAAAGCAACTAAAAGTCATGTCCCCAGAAGACCACTTTTGGGTAGCAATTAGCCGAGAATATTTGAAATTAGTCGAATAACATAATGGCCGTTGGGATAGGAAAATATAATTATTCATTGAGAAAGAATGTAACACAGAAATCTTTTGGGAGTGGATGTTGATAATTCACATAGGATTGACATTTGGCTCAACTCTTATGGTGGTAATGAAATCCTCAATCAATTTGGATATTGAAATGATACGATCCCCCTCTCAACCCCACCCATATAACTGTTTAAAATTTTTATAGTTGGCAAATATTTCCAAAATAAAGGTTTTGTAATTTACATTTTTCCATTAGATAAGGACTTAGAAGAATTCAAGAGAGCATTTATCTAAATATTTGAGATCAGGAATCATTATCCATATAACTATTTATAGCACTTATTTTACCAAGTATACTTGACCATTTTACATTTTTAAATTATTCATGTTATTCAGACTTCTACTCTTATCTTCAGTTTTTTTGTTTTTTTTACAATGTTTCAGCTGTTATGCCCTTCAGCTTTCCTCAAATTTTATTCAAACTCAGATACTGTCTTGGAGCTACCAAGACCCATGGTATAGTGGCCCTAGTTGTTAATTTATCCAATTTCCATGCAACATTTATCAGGAGGTGATAAGTTTGTAATGTGATAAGAGAAAGGCAAGAATGAGAAGCAATTTGAAAATTAAATTAACTCAATTTTGAGTGGTAGTGTACTGGGAACCAAGAAGTCACATGACCAAATGTTGTAGAATTTAGAATGCAGTATCTATATTAAACAAAATTTTCTTGCTATTTTTCCATCCATTGAAAGAAATTTTTATAGGTACAATGTAAACATACAATAACAATTATAAATGCAATTAAACACTCAATTAGATTATTCGTGGCAGTATTAGCACCATATTTATATTCTTAAAAAAAAAATACAATTATAACTGATAACACAAGATAAAGAGTTTAATTATATCATAATAACCAGCTAATACAAGAGCCTACAAGCTATGTTTTAGTAGTTCAAATACAAATTTCATTGATGATGAAATTGCAGGCTGATTCAAATTTAAACTTTTCTCATATCATCACAATTTCTTATGAATTTAGTGATTTGGAATAAAATGGATGGTAAAGCGTTGACATTCATAGGCCTAACAAGATTTCTGTTGTTTTAAATGTAAATCAACAAACTAATATATAAATACTCTTTTTTTGTTAGCAAGTGAACCACAGTAGCAATAGTTGCATGAAATATATTATATATCTAATCTAATCATATATATAAATTGTGTGTTTGTTCCCTAAAGATTCCAAAACAAATAGCTGAACAGATTTTCTTGAAAATTTACAGAGATGTACTCCATGGGTCTGGGAGTGTGGTTAGCTAGGTTTTGTCTCAGAGTGCCTCCGATAATCTATAATCAAAGATCTATAATCGAAAAAAACAGCTTCTAAGAAGAAGAGTGTAGCTATGATTAAGAGTAAAAGCATAAAAATTGGCATTATGAACGCATAACCCTGTCATGAACCAGTCATTAAAGCCTTTGTTTAACACCATGTGGTCTGCAGGTTTGAATCATATTTCAGGTTAGGAATGTTCACAACATTGCGTGTTACTGATGAGATATAATAAAATCAAACAGCTGTCCAGCACTATGTTAAAAGTTCTACAAGATTTTGCATTGAATCATATCATAATAATTTGATTGATGTACACATATATTTTTGTCTATCAACAATTTTCTGAGTTGAGTGGACAACACCAAGTTATTCTGCTAGTTTTGAATAAAAACTATTATTCATTGGAATCACAAGAGTTCTTATCATTCAAAGTTTTTATCTTTATAAATTCTAAAACTATGTCCCCCATGTCCCTTAAATTGCTTAAAAATCACAAAAGATTTTTTTTAAAAGGACTGTGATAAAAGCACTAATTGTGCAGAAACACAAAAAATGGAATTTTAATTTAATTTGCATTATTAGCATTAGTCATCACGTAATCAAAATACCTGGATATAAATGATTTAAATATTAGAAAAAAAAAAATCGCATAAACAATCACTGAATCAGAAAAGAAAAGGTTAATTGATAAGCAGTGGCATAGCTCGAGTAAACGTCACCCGGCGCAGTCCGCCCAAATGTCATCCCCCAACCCTGGATCCCAAATCACCCTATGCTGAATGGACCTAATACTTCTAAAATAGACCTGAAAACCCTATAAAACCTCATTAATAAACTGGTGGGGCAACATCCCCTATCATACGCTTGATGCACTTTGATTGTTGGAGGTGTGGAGCAACTCAGGAGGACTATTGGTTACCACATGTTAAGTTAAGAAAAACCTTGACAAAACCTTAAAATTAGATTTTTCTTAAATACAATCTTAATTCTAGATTAGTTTTATAAAAACAAATACATATTTTGTATGTTAACAGAGCCTTCTTCATATGTATATTAATTTATTGCATCTAATGGAATGAAGGATTATTTATGATAACACACTGTCTAAAAAATATTAAAATGATATTTTCTATTTTTCTTGCAAGCAAAAGTGAATTTCATGAACAAGAGAAAATGTTTACTGGATGAAACAGAATGGGGTAAATAAAAAAACTATGACCTTTGCATTTATGGCAGAGAATAAGATATAATGTAATGTAATGGATGTTGGTTTTTGTTAAGAACTTATGATGCCTGTCTGTAAAATTGGATATGCTGACGCCACAAAGGAAATAAAAAAAACAACAAGAATAAGATATTTCATTAAAGTAATTTACTGGTTGCAAGCAAGGAAGACTATAACTGCAATAGATTGACATAATATGTAAAAATGACACTTGAATATAGATTTATATAAATCGCAAATTTATACTATATTTAATATAAATTAAAAACAATTCATTTTAAAAATGACAGTTGAATATAGATTTATAGAAATCAAAAAATTATACTATGTTTAATATAAATTAAAAACAATTTCATTCTTAAAATGACAGTTGAATATAAATTTATAGAAATCACAAATTTATTGCATATTGTGTTATTTAAAAAACTAAATAACGCTTACTAAGAATGATTGTTCTCGGCATTAAATGACCTAAAAAAAGTTGATATACCGTAAAGCACAAACGAACAATTTCTTCTACTGCTCTAACAATTCATCTAATATAGAAACTTCATAAGTGTGTGTCTAATTTCAACAGATTTAGCTAGTGTTTGAGATAGCTGGATGAATGCATAATATTGTATATCATTAAGATGTTCTATACATGGAACCAATCTAATGTTTGAGAATAAATGTCCATAGAATAAATTCTCATTTATCTGCAGATATATGATCATGGCATGACCATGATTACTTTCCATCTTACAGTAGAAACCTTCAAAGCAAATCTAAAGCAAATATTCCAAGATATGGAAGTGCAAAGCAACAGAACATACACCGATTTCTAAATGAAAAAAGAACAAGAAAGTAAATGGATAGTCATTGTTTAATCAGTTTGTTTATCTAACAAGCTTTAATATCTGTGTGTGTGGGGGGGTCTACTTAGAGCAGTGGGTGGGCAGCTGGACTTTGGATTCGTAATATGTGAGTTCAAATTTCAGTCGTTCCATTTGCTTTCACATTTGGACTTATACCTGTGGGAAAAGTATGAATCCCCGCATTCACTCTAGCTATGGATTAAACAGTGCAGAATATTTTATTTAAAAAAGTGTGTGGACAAAATAACGTTTATCGAAAATGATTGTTAAATGATCTAAAAAGATTGATATGCCATAAAATTTAATATTTTTACCTTGCATTAGTAAGATACATATTGGACTTACAGATCTTTAGTATTTTTTGTAATTCACAAAAAATAAGTATAGAAATATACATAAACTTGTGACAGTAAATAGATGGGTAAAGTACTTGTATTCTGATTCAGTTATGGATTCAAACAACAAATGCTTATTGATTGACCTAAACTCTCATGAATGAAATAGGCTTTGATAGAACTATTCAGAAGTTATCATACAGAGCATGGCTTACTCCCCATTTATTAGCCCCACACATGTCCTAATAGCGCACTCACAGTTCATTGATCTTGGCTGTAACAAATAGGTAAAATCAAAACTATGTACAATGTTGAAATAATGCAACAGTACAGGCAAGTAATCAGTCACAAACAATTGTGCACATTGCTTATTAGCCTCACAAGGCTTTATACCAGATATTTACCATAATACATAAACCCGATTTGAAATCATTGTTGGAGAAAATAGCTTTGCATCTGTTATTTTAACAGAACTCATTTCTTAGGGCAAGATATAACTTTAAAGACTTAATTATTTAAAGCAATTTTCCATAAGAGTACATACAATGTATTATTCAACTAGTAGCTGATATTTAAATGTAAAAAATATAAAGTTTCTAATTGACTAAATCTTTGAAGTGATTTTACATTATCATTATTATCATAATCCAGCCTTTTTTAGGTTTAGCAGGGACAAATTTACCTTTGGTTGACCTTTGAAAACTAAATATTTTCATTTACAAGCCAAACAGAAAAGTTTCTAGCCAAATCCATGAAAACTTATTTCACTCTAATGTTATGAATAAACCAATAATTCGAATCTTAATGTTTAAGAAAGTATAATCCATTTCACTTTGAACTACTTTTTCTTTTGCATAAAAATTTGTTGAATTTATTTAGAATTGTTTCTGTATTGTTCTATTTCTATTTTCTATTCTATTAAACCTTTTATTGTTTAAATAATTTGACTTTGATCAATTTAAAAAAAAAAAGTTTAGAAAGACATTTTTCATTTAGTATTTGAATGATTGTCGGTAAAAAAAAACAGTTACAAAAAATAAGCATTTTATTATTTTTATTCGTTACTTGAAAATATCCCTCTCAAATGCAAGTGCTTCACTTGTAATGTAGAGCCCTGTTTAGTAATGACAGTAAACTTGAAAGCTTTCTAAGTCCAAGCAATACTTGAATGACAAAGACATACTGACTGAAATGCTGTGAACATAACATTAAAGTTGAGAAAAAAGACTAATTTAAATTAATAACAATTAAGCTTTTAACCATAACCACTGATGAGAAAATTAATAAAATACTATGAAATAAATTAATATCTATAGTTATGTATAACTTTAATGAGTAAACATGAATCAAAATAATTGTATTTAACAAAAGCACCCACTTTAATAGCAATATCTAATTACATCTTCACTACACAAAAATCACTTTACATTGCTACTTCTTAGAGAACTTGAATTTTAAAGTCTATTTTTACTTACTAAGATATCCTCTTGTATATGGGAATATAAAATATTTATCTGGTAGTCTGTTTGTTATAATGAAGCTTTGGGTTTTCAACCTGTTTTATCTTATTCCTAACATCTTTATTAGTTATCTAAAAGCATTGATCTATTATTAAAATAGCTCATAGAAGAACAGGAATTTTCTTTCCCCTTAGGGTCTTGTTAATTTAAAGAATATAGTTGTACATATGAAAAACTAGCTATATAGTATCTGACAATCTTCTAAGAATTTTGTTTGAACACCGAACTAACATTATATTATGTTTATAGATCTTTTTCCTCTTCACCAGTTTTACTTATTGTTGTGGGGACATACCCAGATATCCTCCAAATGAACTCATCTATTCCCTTTATAGCCAGCGAGCTGGAAAACTCACCATCTAATTACTAACCCTTCTTTCTGTAATATATTTCTGCTCAGCAATATAAACTACTTTCACCAGTTGTTAGAGTTTGTTATTTACTCGACCATCAGTCTACAACACTTATCCAAGTTAAAATCAAAGACTTTAGCGATTTTGGAATTGGTCTATTTGTTGTTACAGGGTTGTACATAATTTTAGTCATAATTTTGTAATATATTGCATCTTAAAGAAAAAAAATTTAAAGTGAATTTGTTTTATTTTTTTTAATGTATTTTAGTATTAATGCATGTATTAATGTTTTTTTCCCTACTTTTTGTATTATAGACAATTTTAAATGTAACCAGATTCAAGGTTGAATTTATTGTTAGGAGGTATTTTTATCAACTTAATATTGAATCATTGAATTTTTACAAGTAGCATTTAAAAGAACAAAGTGAACGAATGTTTATTGAAAAACTAAATCAATTACTACTAAAAAATACTGACCATAAAAGAAATTAAAAGTTT
>JAYKTE010192970.1:0-12515 GCA_036873565.1 Xipholeptos notoides | reverse complement strand
AAGGGAGTTGTCCACGTCGGTCACAAGCACGCCTGTGGCTGACGAGCCCGATACGGGATAAGCAGGCCGAATATTCAAGCATATTTATTGAAATTTTTTTTGGATATTTTTTATTCAAATTTTTCTTATTTTTTAACAAGAAAAAATTGAATTAAAAATATTAAAAAAAGGTTATTTTTAATGAAATATTAAAAAAAAAAATCTGTGTGTGTGTATATACATACAAACACCTACACAATCACAGTATTTTCCCTGTAGAAACAAATATACAGTATTGATATTAGAAATAGTTTTGTACAATTTCAATTTTTATCAAATCCTAAATATCTGTAATCTCTAAAATAAACAACTAATCTGATTTGTGAGGTTTATTTTTTAAATACTTCCTTGAAAACATTAAATTAGGGTTCAAATTGAGTTTGTTTTTTTTTGTTAAACATTATAAGTAAAATCAAAACATTTGTTAAATAGAAATTTTTCTTGCCATGAAATAATTAAAATGTTAGAGAGACCCAATCAACTTAAATAGAAGCACTTAGAAAACTATTCATAGCTAAAATTGCTACTTTACAACCTATCATCTAGTTTAAAGGAAAGGCTAGACTTTAACAGGAAAAAAAAGTCAAAGAAGTGACATTAGGGGACGTCCACTTGGGGCAGTGGATAGGTAGTCAGACTTCCTCAAATGTAATTTCAAATTTGAATCCAAGTCGTTCCGTCTATGTTCACATTTGGACTAATACCTTTGGGAAAGGTATAAATCCCCACAGTCCCTCCTGCTATCGATTAAATAGTGCATATTGTGTTTTTGTATTCCCCGGCCCAAAATTTAAAAAATCATTATTTAACCCTTTGGATCCTGATGTAAAAATCGGTAACTAGCGAAAAGACAATAAATATTTAGCAAAATTACCAATTAGCTAATCAGTATCATTCTTTTCGAAGACCACAAAGGCCCGAAATATCCGCCGTATCGTCTTTTTCGCTAGGTCGCCTTTCGGGTCCAAAGGGTTAAAGATTTTTAGGGAGTGCTCACTTTTAGATACTCTAGTAAATTGATCCCCCATTTTGGAAACACTCAACGATAAACACAAAAGAATTATTGCCCTTAGATTAAAGAAGGGTTTCCCCATAGGTGAGGTAGAGGTTTGGGGTTGGTTTTTTTCGCCAATATTTCTTGGAAGTTAATGAAAAATTATTTTCTTTAAAACTTGTATATGTATGAAAATTTGAATTTGTCTTTTAATTGAATGAATATTTACGACAAAATGTTAAGAAATATAGATTTTTCTTATTTTTGGAAAAGATTCATTCAAGTGTATTTGTCGAGTTTTCAATATGTGTAATCGATTTACTAGAGCGTTCTATGTAAAAGTGAACACTCCCTAAAAATTTTTAAATAATGATTTTTTTTTTCCCAATTTTTTTTTATAATCTGTTAGATTAGTGTTGAACCGATAATATTCTATAGAAAAAAAATTAGGGGTGGGGAGGGCGAATAGTATCATTCAACCCCAAAATCAAATCAACTACGTACCAAAAATTTCAACCAAAATATAAGTTGTTGACAATCAGCGTGTCTTGCCCGGATGTGGACTTGAGGAATGCGACAATCACCGCCGTTGCTTCCTCTCTAGATGGAGCGGCACGATATGATGATTGTTATCTAAAGATGGTTTAAAACTTTAAAATTACATTCATGTACATATACTTACAAAACTAAACAAAAACAGAAAAGACCAAACTCCATAAATATAAGAACTAATGCCCGCTCCTCTCTATTAATTGAATTTGCCTTTCCATACCATGATATACTTTGATATAGCAGTTCAGGAGCTAATTGAGAGAAAGATCTCACAACGACAACAATAACTGATACTTGAAATTCATTGTTCTACTGACCTTATTTCATTGACTAAAGGGAAAATACAAATCAATTTAAATTTTCCCTCAACCTTGCTATGCTGGTTAATTTAGCTCTTAAATTCAGAAACCACAAAATGCAAATGTAATAGTAGCTAGTGTAATTGTAACGGTTGTAATAGTAGACTCTTTGTGTGCTATTTGTTACATTTTATAGAAAGTATCTACAACATTTTTCTTGAAGTATGTCATGAACATAGCTTTGCTGTGGTTTAGATATTATTACTAGTGTTCGTTCCTGTGATAAAATTTAACAAAAATAATTACAATTTACAAAAATATTCTGTATATACTTCACCCCTTGCACATAGTGAGAAATGTCTGTTGTAGAATCCTGTGTTTTTAAGATTTAATCTTAAAAACCTAATTAATTTCCTCATTCAATGCTTTTCAAACTTTTGTAAGTTGAATGGTTAAGAGGTTTTTGATCAATGCAATGAATACCTCAAGTTGTGTGTGTGTGTTATTTTGAATTAGGTTTACATGGTATTCAACTCTATGGTAAGTAAAGACATGGATACCATGCAATTCAATGCTACAATATTGAAGAAATAATGAAATCTGACAAAATGAACAAGTTATAATGTTTAACAACAAATTATAAAAATCCAAAGTTTAATATCGTAAATTAAATAAAGATTTAAAATCTACATTTATGTTTCTCGTGAACCATCTTCAGGGTTTTATTTGAATAAAATTCAGATGAGATATAAAAATATATGTAGAATAAAATAGAAAGTAGTAGATATAATATTTGAAATATTTGAAAAATGAGTGTGGATAAATTGTATGAATTAAATTGATTTTAACTTAGAGGAGATTTTTTAATAGCGTAGAATTTTTATTTTATTTTCATATTTTAATGATTTTTGTTAAATGTTATTTTTTATGAATTTCTTCGAAATGATTGTAATAATTTTATAGTTTTAAGTAATATTACCACAGTCTCAGAAAAATAAGTAATGGCTCCAAAAACTTCTCTTATAGACTTCTACCTTACAGATGATTCTAGATGTTTGCTTATAACATCCCTAATTGGCATTCATAGGTTCAATTGTGTCTGCAGGCAGAAATATCTAAGAGTTTTTACCATAGTACCTGATAATGTAGACAGCCATATTGGATAAAGAGTTAGATTTGTAGTTCTGAGCAAATTTCCTGTTCGAAAAGAACCTGACAATTAGCCAGCATTCCTGAACATTAGCTAAGTCTGATAACATTAGATGTACACTAAGAATATTGCCGTAATAGATGAATTATTATAAAAGTTGAAAAATAAATTAGGTTTATTTCTTTGTTAAAAAATGTTCCTTAAAAGATATCTAATGCTGGGTCTTTTGCTATAAACAAATTATTTGAAACATTTATTTGGAGACCTTTAATGGTAACAAACAAAATATGTAAATGAATATCACATAGTATCTCTATCTCTACTATTAAATAAATGCAAGTTTGTTTGTCTGTGTGTGTGTGTGTGTTCGTTCCCTATAGATTCCGAAACAGCTGAACAAATTTTCTTGAAATTTTACACAACGTTAATCTATATATCTGGGAGTTGTGTAGGCTCAGTTTTATATCAAAGTAAATTAATTATTGAAAATAGCGTCTCTAATGGGTTTTCGCAGGCTTTTATACTCAGAGACCACGGCTTTTATAGACTCAGAGACCACGGGTGCACAGTCAATTCTGGGCACACCAGGCTATTTTGGAAAATCGTAGTTTGGACTTTAACCCGGCGTTTTCCGGGTTTTTCTCATTCTTTGCGCACCCGCTTCGTTTTTAATGAAATTTGACCAAACTTCGGATCCATGTTTCCGATGCGACTCTTTTTCGCATGACGTCAACACTTTGAAAAAGACAGCGTTGTGAACCCCCCTTTTTTGGCGTCTCTTTTTACCCCATTTTTTACATCTGTTGGTTGTGTTTGACCAATTTGGTTGAAACTTCACACACAGACGCTCGGCGTGGTCGATTGTCAAAAAAATACTTTTCAAAAGCCTCAATTTTAAGCCGATTTGGCGCGTGGACATTAAGTCAGGGTTCATTTTGCCAAAAATACCCAATTTTTCAATTGATCGGCAATTTTTTAAGTTTTTTCAGTAAGATCAGATGCTTGCTACCTGTAACTGTTCAAAAACAATCTCAACCAACTTCTACTGATTACAAAAACAATATATGCAAAAGCTATGTAAAAGATAACTTGATGAGTTGATAGCTAATTAGAATAAATATAAACAATATTTTAGTTTGTCACATAAAAAGAAATAACCTTTAAAAGGCATTTTTCTCCATCTTTAATATACTAATTAATATATAATTATAGATAAAAAAGATGGATTTTTTTGGTGTACTGCTTATTAATAATCATTATGAATAAAAGTAGTTGGATAGATGGAGACTTAAATTCTATATTCTATGGAATGCTGCTGCCAGGGAGACTTGAAACTAATCTGTTGAAAAGAAATTAGAGATTCCATTCTGAATTGTAACCTTGTTTCATGTGAAACGTTTTTTTTTTCTTCTTTTTATGACTTATAATTTACTTATTGTTTGACAAGTCAGTTTTATTAATGGTTCTCATTATTTATAATTCATTTTTTTACAAATATTTCTCATTATTCATTATTTTCCTATTTCTCACGAGAGAAATGTAATCGCTTTAATGTGTAGGCAGATTGAAATACAAAAAGCCCAAATCTTTATTTTTATTATAACCATCTGTTTCTTTTTGTGTTTCTTCCACTAAATAATATCATTATTAAAATAAAAAGAGCATTCTTGAAAAAATGTGTCTCCATACATATAGATGTAACCATTTTATAGATTTTATTTTCTCCTTCATTACACCTACATATTATATATATATATATATATATATATATTATTCAGACATATTTCATTAAAAAGAATTTTAATTTTAATTTTCGATTTTTGATTCAATTTTTTAGTATTTTCTAACAAGAAACTTAGTTGTTGGGTTGAGTGTGTTACTATAATTCCAAGCTTTATTCCAAACGTTTTCGGTTCTCCTTGACCATCCTCAGGGATTTACATTTTTGTCAGCTACATTCTAGTTTTTATTGTGTTTTGATCTGATGTGTTTGTTTTGTTGTTGTATTTTCTCTTTGTGTGTTATTTCTGCATTTTCTTTCAGTGTTTTTTATTAGAATTTATGTAAGATTCTGTTGCTCTTGTCAAAATTTATTTTGTTCAGTTTGGGGTTTTGTTTTTAATATGTGTAGCTTCTAATATTGCTATATTATTTATTAATATATATATACACATATTTATGCAGCAGTAGAAGTTCATTACTAAAAAAATATTTCACTAAACCAGATGCAGTTTTCCTTTCTAATAATTTTATTTTCGGTTTTTTCTTGTTGTCTAGCAAGACATTTGATGTTGGGATTTGAAATATATAAATCATTTCCAAATCCATTATCACCACAACAACACTTTTTCATGTAGCTGTTTGTTCTTGCATTTATTTTATTTCTATTGTCTTTATTGTGTTGTTAAGCTCATTCTTTTATTTTGGTTTGACTTTAGTGTTTAAAACAAGTTTTTTAACTGGTTATTTTGTTTTTCATGTGTTGGTATGTGAAACATATACTCACATGCATACACTGATTTCTTTTATAACTTGTTAATGTTGGTCTTGTTCTAATCTGTAGACACACTGGATGATATGCTGTAAGATCCTAAGCAATCCATCAATCTTTATATGTATTTATATGTCTATATATATGGGTGTATATGTAGAGGCGGAATTTTATTATGATCTTGGCTAAATTGTTTGTATTTCTCATTAATTTACTTAAGTAATCTGTGATGACATGATTTACTGATCTATTGTTGTTCCAAAAGTAATGCACCTATTTTTAAAAGTTATTTTTCAAAGGTTGAAAAGCTACCAAGACGAGTGGTATCTTTAAAACAAGCAATTTTTCTTCATTTTTTTTTTGTGTTCTAGAATTTATTTTTCTGCATAGTCACCACCATTCTCAATGCACTTTTGCCAGTGATGAACGAGGTACTCCAATTTTTGTGTTCGAAGTGCCCTGAAAGTGGTTGATATGTCATAAAATCCCAAATCAATCAATCACATCTGTCACCACTCTGACATTGATAACACATCTCTTAATTGTGCTGACATCAATTGCATCAGCTTCATAAACATTCAGCGGGTGCCAGGGAATGTTGATTGGTTCAATTTTATCTGCATAGAGGATATATCTACTTAGTCAAGCTCAAACCCAAGTTAGGCACGAGGTCAGTTTTACATACTCCATATATACCTGGGTCTCTGTAATCAGTGTTGCCCTTCACCTAGCTGAGTTATTCTCATTGAGTTGATGGGTCTCATCCCCCCAGTTTTCGGAATCAGTGTTATCCTTACACCTGGATGAGTTACTCTCCTGTGTTTATGAGCCTTATCTACTTGAGACAGCTGAAAGTGAAAATATCAGTCTAATATTTCAAATCCAAAACAATTCTCTGTTTTGGATTTGAACAACTTGAAAAACAAACTTCTAAAAATCAAATCTATTCTAAACAACCAACATAACAAACAGTTTGTAAATATATATATATATATACATACATACATACACACACACACACACACACACACACACACACATGCATACATACATATGGTGTAGGTTTCCAACACACATACATATGGTGTAGGTTTCCAAACAACATTTGTCAATATCTAATCTTTTAACCAATAATATATTTGGAATCAGCACTTACCTGACTTAATTAAAAAAAAGCATTTTTCTTCCTCCTTTTTTCCATAAAAGATCTGATTAAGATTATCCAATTTCACTAAATCTATTCAATAGATTAATATGATTATAGATATCTATGGTTAGATAGCCTCAAATTGATGGGCGGAGTGCTAATTGAAAGGCACTGAAGTTGGAATTCAATTCTAGGGATAGCCTGTACTGATAAGTTATAATAATGATGAAACAGGTCTGTATGATGTTTACAATTTAATTATAGATATGTATTGTGAATTTTTTTTCATCAAGGCTTACAAAAAAACTTCGTTGACGAATTAATTTTATTATCAATTCTAATTTTATTTAAGATTGAAATGAATTAATTTCTTTCTATCAAAACTAGAATACTTCTGCTTTTTATAATTTGATTTAAAGAAAAAAATAATGAGCTTCTCTGTTTAGATTTTTAATAATTTTCGATAAAAAACCAGACCCAATAATAAAATTCTTTAACACATTGGTTAAACATTTTCCTCTTTTTATTGATTTGTAAATCAAAGTTTCTTTTTTTTTCTTTTCTTTTTTGTTTTGTTTTAAACACTGGAGGAAATGAATTTTGGCATTTATGGCTTGTATAACAAGCATGTGGGAGTTGCCAAAAATGAATCATCATTCTATGAAAAATAAAAACATAAAAAAAACCCCCACTATTGAATGAATAAGTAGCCAATGATTGATTCTTGGCAGTACTAGTTCCATGCCACTTGACAATCAGTAGAGACTGCTGTGGCTGCTGCTGCACTTTATTTTTTTTTAGCTCTTTTTAGGCTTTACCTTTTTTTTTCCTTAAAGTCTATTGCTAGTATTTATTAAAATTGATGCATGTGGACATGAGGCCAATGGCATTTGCTAATTGTTAGTATATCACCCATGCTTTAATGTATAATATTTTTACTCTAAATTGGTGGTTCTCAGCCAGGGTCCATGTAATATATCTGAAGGTCTCCAGGCAAAATACAACAAATTTGGGTTTACAAAGATAGTTTGTATAAGTATTGTCATTTTTACAACTATGATTATTATTACTATTATTTTATTTAATATTATTATAATTATTATATTTATTTAATTATCATTGTTACTTTATTTGTATTAAATGAGTTTTCATTTTTTTTAAAAACTTAATAATTAAAACCTTAGAATTAAAATTTATATGAATAAAAAATTGAAAAATCTAATGTCCAATAACTGTGAAAAGGTCCACCAAGAAAGAAAAAAAAGGTTGAAACATTGTTCTAAACAAATACAAAGCTCTAATCTCTCTAATCAATTTCTACATGCACTTTAATTCCTCAGTCTATATATAAGATAGATATAAGGTTCACAAATTGGCATATTTATTGTTTGGAAAAAGAATATTTTATTCATTTTCTTTACTCTTATTTTAATTGATTTTCTTTTCATATTCCGTTTAAAAATATCAAAACATTTTAAGAAGAATATCAATATAAATTAGATTCTGTACGTTTATTTTTGCGGATTGTTGTCCTCATCTTTATAGTTGTTGTTTCACCATGTTTTGACCAACTAATCATCTGGCTTTCAGGTGTATTAACTGTAATGAGTAGGAATATTGAGTCTTGGAAATGTATCCCAAGTAATTACTGCCTTCCATAGTTGTTCTTTCACCACATTTTGATCCACTAATTCTCTGGCCTTCTTGGATAGGATTGAAACCGTTAATCTTTAGCCAATACTCACCGTTGTCAATGCCTCTATCCACTGGACAATAGTCCACAAAATGGATTATGAAGCTTCATCTCAATGGATTAAAAAAAAAAGTACAAAATTAGGTTTTGTTTTTCAAATTGGGAATTGTGTAATTAAAAAAAAAAAAAAAAAAAAAATTAAATTGCTTTTTTTTTTGCTAAGTTCATCTTTTATAAATCATGTTTAGATATTATTTTTTGTTTTTCCTAAAAGGCAAAGTTTAATTAAATGATTTTAATAGTCTTATAAGAAATGATACTTTTTAGAAATATTAGAAATTGTCTTAGTTTCTGGAAAAATATTCTAAAAAATCGGATTTAGTCACAAACGCCACTACAAGTTTCGTCAGAGAAACTTTTATATATGACTGTAAAACATGTTTGTTTTGTGACTAAATCTTCACCCTAGTGTATTTTACACATTCTTTCTTCCTCATTATATTTTTATATATACATATATATATATACATTTATATATACATATATATATACATTATATATTTAAAACACTCATTTTTCTCTTTATTAAATTTAGTGTATAATATTAACTTTTTGATAAAACTATTAATATAAAACCTTTTAAATTTTTAACCATTATCAACTAAACTGTTAATTTATTTCTTTTAAAAATATATTTTTAATTAATTTTTCCCCCCAATGTTTTACCAAAGAACTAGGAAGAAAAACAATCTTTAAAACAATTTAGAAATGTCATCAGATAATATTTACTATTTTCTTATTTGTTTTTTGAGGATTCATTAAACAGGTTTTTTTTCTTCTAAGAATCTGGTATGAAAACTCTCTGAAATGAAATTGAGCCATACCAATATATTGCTAAAGCAATTCATAATGTTAGCACAATACAAGGTCAGCTTCAAGTAGCTTTGCTGCTATGGGGAATTTATTCTACTAAGATTAATTTTGAATTTAAAACCTTATTAAAATATTGAATTACTTCCTCTCTGAATATTATTTTGTAAATTTAAAATTTTTGAATATTTGAAGTTGACTTTAACACTAATCTAGGTTCTCAAGAATTTAATGGAAACTTTATCTGCCAAATTATCTCAGTTGTAAAAGAAAAAATGGGACTTGATTATCACTTCTTAACTGCTAGATTAACAAGGATTATTTCATAATTGATTGGAAGTAAAACAATCATGTCTGAATACTAATAATGCTTCTTAAATGTACTTGGCTTGAAATGAAGCTATAATATTGGCAAATTAGGAGAAAAAATGTGATTCGAGCTGTTAAAACAATTAGTCTATTTTCTATTGAATAACGTTTTATTCAGAAGCTGGGTAGGGATAGTTCTTTAATGTAGGGTGTTCCAATAACTTGAAAAGAAGTTACCATATTTATCACATTAAGAATACATTACACACTTACACATGTGTGTGTATACTTATGCATATAGTGTATTTTTAATGTGATAAATATGTTAACTTCTGCCCAAGTTATTGGGACGCCCTCTTTATGTTGGTACCATTCTCTTCACCTAACACCTAAATTATGATGATTGTTTTCTTTCTTGTCAAAAAATGTTATTTTAGTAAATGATATTCTAGAAAAAAAATGTCCATCATGTTAGATTATTTTTCTATTTGTGTAATCAAATAATCCTGGTTTGTCGTTGAATTTTATCAGTTTTTGATTGTTTTGTTAAATGATTCTTTTTGATAAACGTTTTTGTTTACATATAAAAAGACACAAGTTGTATAGCTAAGAATACCTTTCTCAAAGGTCTTAGTGCAAATGTGACATAAGCCTAGCAACTGCATCAGCAATCTGTAAAAAGTTTATAATTGGTTGTAATCTGCTGAGCTATTCAAATCTGGAGGGAGGCCCCAGTCATGCAATGATGGATTGAGAAGTCTGAAGCAGTCATGTATTTAACGAGCTGCTCAAAGATTACCTAATTTATAATTAATATCCCTGACTTTAAAGGGTTGAAACTTAGAATGTTTAGCGATGCAACCCAATATTTTATCTTGATTAGCAAAATGTCCTTGGTTTAGCTAAATGAAAACTAAGATAAGGCAGACTGTTGTTATTTGATATTAAAATGTTTGTAGACATTCACCTAAATCAAATAACAAACTATTTTGTTGATTCAACCCAAATAAAGGACATCTTATTTTACTGTGGATGTCCTGGTTTAACATAGAATTATAGATAAAAGATCCTTTGTGTATCAAATTTGTGGACTATTGTCCTTATCTTTATTATCTCCATGGTGTTTGGGCTGTAGTACAATGGCTGAAAGTATTTAGTTCTAAGTGAGCATTATCTGAAGATTAGTTTTAACCCCACTCAAAACTCTATGAATCCTTATATTTCCTCCAGCTATGGATTAAATAATTAGTTGAGTACCATTAAAACAGCATGTCAATGAAAGAGACCTCTTTTGCTTGGTAACCAAGAAAAAGTTAATATGCTGTAAATCAACAATCTTGATTTAAATAATTTTCATTTAGAATTGACCATTAATTCTTTAACAGATTGTTGATTCAACATGTTGATCAGTTTTTTAATAAATTATGTAAGGGGTGGGGATGCACAATAATTCTAATTTAGTTACATTATTTATTTCTAGTAAGTATTTGAAATCCACTGATCTTAAAAAATGAAAGCAGGTTCTACTGATAAAGCTGATAGTTCTGTGGGAGCAGAAGTGGTCAGAGTACTAGAATTTGGTAGAACAGTCTTAAAGTGGTTGTTGGAATGCCTGTTGCAAGGCCATGATTGGTAAAGTTTTCTGATTGCTTTGTATCATTGAAGCTGCATTGAGGAAAGCACAAAAGCAAGCCTGGTGAGATTCCGAGGAAGAATGATGTTGAAAGACCTAAAACACCCAACAAACTCAGGAACATCACTCAAAAGGTGTCATTGCTTCATCATCCAAAACACAAGTGTCTAAACATCTTAGTAGTAACATCCCAGTAAAAGGTTTTAATCCTGTCAGATGTTCTATTCATTATTGATATCATGTATCATTCATTTTTGTATTCATTTTATGGTAAATCTTTTTTACTCTTTAAGTTGGAAGAATGTTTTGAAAGAATGAGTTTCCCTTTAAAATTTTGCAAGCAATCTTTTTATAGCCTATTCTAACTGACTCAGATAGAATCAGTTATATTTAATCAGTGGGGAAGTCAATTTGGGCCAATTGGTAGGCAGTCGGACCTCGGAATCATAGTACGCGAGTTCGAATCCCAGTTCTGTTTGCGTTCATATTCGTACTAATACCGTTGGGAAATGTATGAATCCCCACATTTCCTCCAGCTATGGGTCAAATAGTGCAATTTGTCATTAAAAAAAAAACCATGTGTGTACAAAAACTAACGTTTACCAGAAATGATTATTCTCAGCATCGAATGACCTAAAATGGTTGATATGCCGTAAAACATAAACAAACAAATACTTATTCAGTGGTAAAGGTCCTATGAAATCTGTTCAAAGGAAGGAAAATTATTGAAGTTTTAAATCCAGGTCCTGTATACCTTTTTTTTAATTAATAAAACCCTTATGAAGCAGCACTAAAAATTCATAAAAGTTGATTATTGCAAAAATAACCTGAAAGAACCCAGAGTTAATCTTGGTAATATTAGAGACATGAAAGTAAATTAAAGTATTAGTAGCAGCTTTGACTGTTCTCATTGATAAACAACAATTTAGTATTGACTGTGGTCAGTTGCTATGGTTACTACCAGATTGGTCTACTACCTACAGTGTTAGAACAAATTGATAGTGTTATAAACATTGTTTTAACTACACAAAGCACTAGTGTTTACGTCGACCATATATATATATAAAGTAGTAGCGTTCGTGTGTGTATGTGTGTGTGTATTTCCATGTGTACAACTCTCCTACAGCCCAAACCAGTGGACTAATCATAACCAAACTTGGAATGATGATTGTCTACAACCGACTGATGATGTACACCATTTTTCAAAGTTATAGGTCAAGCATCCTTTTTTTCTTGCCTGCGCAAAGTATATATATCAGACAAGTTTCGTTGAACACTAACGACAATTGTAGTCGGTGTTCTTTGTTCAAAATCCTTTCGATTTTTCGGATGTTCTGT
>JAYKTE010192859.1:0-12518 GCA_036873565.1 Xipholeptos notoides | reverse complement strand
GGTAGAACAAATTATATATGTCTGCAGATAGATTCTATATTACAATTGATTTATTAGACTAATGATATTATAGTTTTAAATCCTTGGAACAGTGATCAGTTACTCAGGAACTGATCACTATAGCTACTAAGTTTTGAACCTTTGTATTATGATTACTCAGTACAACCCATTATCACTGCACAATAGATTACTCTGATTTACAAAGTTTACAATTAATAACAATTTTAGGTAATGAGCATGGCCACATTTAGGCAATTTCTGGCCATTTACCATTTTGACATGGTATTGTAGTGTGTTATTACTTAAAGTCATTTTAGACTATTTAGTTGTAACCTATTAAAACAACATATTCAAATAACCCTAAAATTTCTAATTGACTACATACATCAATACTCATCAGGTGCAATCTTTGAATCTGACTTTCTGGGATAACAAAATTATAAGCATTTTTGAGTGCACCAGGTGTGGCAGAATCAAAATAAATTATATCTAATTATTAGATCATAAAAGGGAAGTTCTTAATTTTCCCAAGAGTTATATTTTGTTTTTTCTTACTTTAGAACTGGTTTCATAATTAAAATAATTAATATTCAATTCAACACTATGTATAACTCTAGAGACATTATGAGATAAGTTGTCCCAAAATGAAGTATCTATTTCAATATTTAAAAAAAGTTCATTTTTATTCCTTTTCATTAAATTTTAATGAATTAAAATTGTATTAATTTTTACTTTTGTTTAAAACTTAATATTTTCTTTTAATGTTATTCGAGAATATCCTTTTCAAGAATGCAAAGACTTTCACAACTGTGGTAAAAATCAATGGACACAGTAGTTCCCATTTGAAGTCATAGAATTGGAAAAAGATTTTCCAAATGTTAAAGTTAAAAAAAAACCAGTATCACCATGCTTTTTTAAGAAAGTGTCTGAAAGATGAATCCTATGTTGATTGGCTTCAGTTAGTTCTTCATCCATAGGTTCTTAATTTTTGCTATCTTGAATAGATTTTTAAAAATCTATATCATAATTAAAGAATGTTAGAGGAACTTTTGTAAGGGTTCAAAGGAGGTTTAAAGGTAAAACATTATTGATTTGAAAAAGATTATCAATTTGAATTATTTGTATTTTTCTTTATTTTTGAGATTACTAGTTCAATGAAGTAAAAAAATCTGGTTTTATACTACTGTGAGCTAAATTATTCTAATAATCCAGGCAAAGGTATTGCATCCAGAAAAGAGAATTATGAATGATAAAGTAGTTATGCTGCTTGGAGTATTTTTGCTAGTAGTGTTTTGACAAATTGAATCTTACAACTAAAAATCAGTGAAATGGTATGTACTATTTATAGAAATATATCAATTAAAATAGTGTTTCCATTCATTGCTGATAGAACAATCTAAAATTATCTTAAAAATTGAAATGGTTATATACAAAATTTATAGCAAGAGTACAGTACAAAGTAATACATAATGTTGAGTCAGATTTTTTTTAAAGATATCTAATATTGAGGACACTTTGCATTGCATTTAAATGAAATGGATAACTCAAGTATATATACTTTACTATAATAAACTGTTATAATTAATTCCATTTATAATTTGCTAATGTATATACTTGTAATTTATGTGAAAATGTTCAATTTTCTTTGATGTACTATTTGATCATACTTTTGAAAAAAAAAATGCTTAAAAATTTAAAGTAAGAAATTGTGCATGAGAGATTAAATAATTCAGATGTACATGTTAAATTTAAAAGCATTTGATGAATGACTTATACAAAACATATACATTGAAAGAAGCAAAAATTAACCAAAAACATGTATTTAACACTAATCATTGTACTTTAAAGAGACAAATATTGTACGTAGATGATTTGTTTAAAACAATAATTTAGGAATTGAATCTTTTTCTTTAAAGTAATGCAGAAAATAAGCAAAGAAATGGGGGAAATAAATAAAAGTGTTAATATTTTCTTTCTTGGCATTTATCACTGAAAGCCATACAAATGTAGAACTTTCTGAAGAAATTATTTCCAGGTAAAATTCTTTGTTTTCTAGCATGTTTGATGCTTTCTATAGAAATGACTCACTTCTTTCCCAAACAGACAAAAACATTTTGCAGAAGATTTTTGTTTGATAAGAAAAAAAGAGAAAACATTATTCGAACAAACAAACAAAGAAAAGAATATTCTTAAAATCCTTAAGTTCAATAAAAATAGTTAATGTCAATTCCTTTTTGGATTTTACATGGAATAATTTATTTTAGTAAAAAAAGAAGAAATTAAAAAATAATTATTTAATGCTGTTCATAATAATGATAATAAATTTCCAGTAAAAATTAACAAAGGAACTCAATCCTAATTCTAATTAAACAAACGCACATGACTAGTTAGTTATTATTCATTTATTTTAATTATTTTAATAAATTTGGAATTCAAATTTCTTAAGTTTCTTCTATTAGTGAAATTCAGAAAGGGTGACACTATAGAAATGTAGAAATATTCGCTACAAATGATTCCTATAAAAAAAATGATTTGAATAAAAACGTAGAAATATAATCAAACAATCTATTGTTGCATAAAATAACATTGAAACCAGTCAGGTAGTTAAGCATTACATGCATAGTGAATAATAGGCAAAGGAGATGGCATAAAACAACCTCTTCCATCTTTTAAGTATTTGAATTGTACATTTTTAAACAAGAGAGAATTTTAATGAAAGTAATTCTATTTTAGGATTTTAAAACTTGAACATAATTAACCCTTTTCACTTTAGGTATTGACAATTTGTGATTCTCTGTGATCTGTCATCTCCAAGTCACATGACTTATAATATGGATATCTATGAAGAACATTATGCTAAATGGATTTATGAGTACTTTTGTACAAGCATTGAGACAAAGAAAGAATTTGTATATCCTTTTCAATACAGAAATATGCTACTTGGATTCAAGGTTAGTAGAAATCTAGGGCTATATTTGATCTTTGTCAATGTAGTAAATTAGTTCAAATCCAACTGGTCTGTTATTCTAATTTTCAGATTATCAATCTTTAAGAAGTTATGGCCTAATCTTTTCAACAATATATTGAATTGTTTATCTAATAATCTCCTTAAAAAATAAACTTCCCCCCCAAAAAAAATGAATACTGGCATTTAATGATCATAAAGATTGATTTTCATGTAAAACGCACATAACCTAACCTTAAAAGTGTATAGGGATGAAAAAGCCAGGCAATAACTGTTCTTTTTAGTCACCAGAAAGATCATCAACAAAAATGTTTAGGTTTTTGATTTTTATCTTTTTCATAAGTCAATCTCTTTTAAGTCATTGGAAGCCATTGTGAAAATATAGTTTGTATCAAATGTTTTTATTTTATAAATGAACTATTGAACAACCTGTAGCTGAGGAAAATTGAGAATAATTTTAAAGTCCAAGCTATTTTTACTCTTTAATATGCCCCTTTTTCAGTAAAGAAGTAATTGGTTCTATAAGTACTCTCTCTGTAAGGTTATTGTAGATTGTTTGTTTGTGTTATATGGTATATCAACCGTTTTAGGTCATTTAATGTTGACAACAACTATTTTTTGATAAACATTATTTTTTTGTCCAAAGTTTTTGTATAACACAGATTTACTATTTAACCCATAGGTGGAGGGAATGTGGGGATTCAAACCATTCCTAAGGGTATTAGTCCGAATATGAATGCAAACAGAACGACTGGGATTCAAGCTCGCATACTATGATTCCGAAGTCCGACTGCCTATCCATTGGGCCAAATCGACTTCCCCAGGTTGTTGGAGAAGCAGCATTATGATGGTTATTTGATGGACTTCTGTAAATGTTTCAACTACATCATATATCAGTATCATTTATTTTACTCTGTGAAAGAATTGTCATTTTGGCTTAAATAATTAATGCACCAGTAGTTGTAGACCCTTTTTGATGTCCTCTCTTTGAAGCATTCGGAAATTGTAGAGAATTGTAAATCATAAAATGTTATTTGGAAAATAGTTTTATATTGTTTCTGTCCTTTTTTCCTGTTTCTTCCTTCCAGATTAGTTATTTATCATCTGTTTTCTTCCCAGCTGGCATACTTCTCAGAGAATACACTTTTGTTCAATCATTTACAATAATATTCTTGTGGAAATCATAATAATCTCTAAATGAAGTGATTTGTTCTCTCAGTTCTCCAGACAAGTAATTAACCAATCAGATGTGATAAATAGTGGAGACATAGGTAAGGGTGTGGTAACAGAGATACATGACAAGTGGATAGATGATAGATATTTTCCCTTTTTTATTTTTACCTTATATATAATTTCTATCCTAATGTTAAATATTAATTAAGTACACAGTTAATTCGTAGAAGTTTATGCATTGTAAAATTGATATATTAAACATGAACATGTTACTAAATAAATGGGGAAATTGACTATGGCCAGTGGATAGGCAGTCGGATTTCAGAATTGTAGTACGCAAGTTCAAATCCTAGTCATTCCGTTTGCTTTCATATTTAGACTAATGCCCTTGGGAAAGGTATGAATCCCTACATTTCCTCCAGCTATGGATTAAATAGTGCATATTGTGTTATTCCAAAAACTAAGTATGGACAAAAAATAACGTTTACCAAAAATGATTCTTCTCAACCTTAAATGACCTAAAATAGTTGATATACCATCAAAACATGAACAAACAAAATAAATAAGAAATTATTAACATAGTGCAAAAACGTTTTTGTAAAGTTAGTAATCAGTATAAAGTAGAGTTTGTTTTTGAAAAGTCAGAATACTCTAAAATCTAAGACAATGTTCAGAAGAAACAACATTTAATTATTAGGTAAGCCTTATGAACTCAAATTCAGAAGATACCAGAAATATGTAATTGATAATTCTAGACATTAGAATCTCAAGTGGGAATATTAATAATGTGTATAAGAATTCTTCCTTGAATTCTTCAATTTCAAATTTGTAGTCTTCAGAACTGAAAAGATATTTTACTTTAAATGCTATTTTTTTTTAAATTTTGATATTAAAGCACACTACTTAGATTAAAAGATTTAATGTACTATTGATGCACTATTTTCAAATAAGCAACTTCATCCATTAGCTGAACTGAGTATGTCTTTGAAATGATTAAGGATTCTGCTTGTTTTGAGAGAAAAAATCTTTCTAGTATAGGACTTGGTCTATAATAAGATTAGAATGCACTTAACTCAGCACTAATATTTCAACCAAGCTTAGCCCAAATCCAGTTACAGAAAAGAAGTCTATGATGATGAGAATCAATGTTGAGCAAGTGTGATATATTATAGGGGCTGCTAAGCTGGCAATTGGAGCTGATCAGAGCCTATGAGATTTCAATGTTACTTCAGTAGTCCTCTCACTTCTGGATCCAGCTAGCAACTGGTTAAGACTGAGTTTTAGTTGATTTCTTACAAGTCAAGCTTATCAGCTGGAGTTAGTGAAATAAGGAATATTAATATAAGAATAAGTTAAGTCTCAGAGTTGGTTTTGTTTCTGTGTTCTTTGTTTGTTACTGTCTGCTATTCACAAAAAATCGACTGGACAAGTCTAGTTTATTTTCAAAATTTTGTTTTCACCATTTTTCCCCTTCTCCATAATTCACTATGCTCAAAACTCCCTTGACGAACGCCAGCATCACTACTCGTTCGTTTTTGCCTGTCACCGTCCAGCCAAGTGGTGTTAAGATGCCATCTCTATATTCTTCCTTCATATTAATTATTTTCATGTCCACAGCAAGACTAAATGATAGATATGACAATAAAAAGAAGAGGGTTATTTGTATGTGACACTACAACAATCTATAGGAATCCATTAAATACTCTGGAATTTCCGTTTGGGAAAGTGTGCTATATGGGCAATAAAAACTATTTATAGATAAACATTAAAAAAACAATTACCTCGATATGGTAAATCAAATAGTTTTGTAATATAAAGTTGTCTAAGTTTAAGGAAACTAAACGCTATTGACAACCACTGTCCAGTTTTGGAGATGTTTTTAGTTCAATATTGCTTCCAGTTTTCCTGAACTTAAGTACAACGGGAAGAAATTTGCCATGTACCACACTAAACCTTGGTTGGTGTTGTATATTACTTTCATTCTTGTCTATTTAAATACTTCTTCTTTCTTTATGGAATTGAGCAGAGATTGAATTCTATATTGTATAAAACATTCACAGTAGTATTGTTTAGCCACTTTAAAAGATAGTCCAGCTTCACAAATATTTTTATCAAAGAAATTTTGGTTGCAAAAAATCAACAACTATTTTTTGATCATTTGATCATTGTTTTTCCATTCTGCAATATTTCAGCCACGTGCCTTTCAATTTTCCTCAGGTGTTTTACCATGGAGGGCTATACTAGTAAACATTTTTATTTCCAGAGATTGCAAGATATGATAATGTCAAATGAAAGCTGGCTTTCATATTGATTAGGTCAAAAGCCAATAGGATAGACCAAATAGTTGCCTAAATATTGATAATATTGATTGCATCAACATAATCTTATCTTTAGTGGTGAAAGCCAATGTTTTAAAAGCAGCTGACTCTAGGAATTCACTTTACAGAGAAAACTGATATTGCAATATTACTCATTAACTGTGGCTTTGTCAACAACATTATGTTTGCAGATGTTTATAGAGGTATTGGAAAATATGTCTATCACATTTTATATATACAATAAAAAAAAATCCAAAAGAAAAACTTTGTAACTTTTTAAGTGGAAATATTTCTAGGTCAAATAAGAAAAAATCAGTTTGATGTGAGAAAAAAAAAAATAGTTGAGAGAATCAAATAAAATTTGTACTGTTAGAAAGAATTATTACTGATACCCCCGTCTCAGTGATACAAAGATTCAGTGACACAAAATGGTCAGTGGAATTTATAGTATGAGGATTATAAGTTCAAATTTCAGCTGGCCTCAAAAATATCAATTTAGACAAATACCCTTGGAATTAGATATACATCACTTCTTTCCCTCTCTCTATTGGTTACGTAAAAAGCATGGTACTGAAAATTTATTTTTTCTATTTTATTTCTATAGAGAAAAGCATTTTTAGAAAGCAAAAAGGAAAAATAAAATTGTTTTTTAGTCACTTTCTCTATTTTGTTCCTAGATCCCAGACAAGATCTGATGAGAAATTGTCTGATTCAAAGCTTCATTCTGAAAATCTTCTTCACTCATCTAGTTATAGGTTGAGACCATGTTAGATGGTTTCCAACTTACAATCCTATTAGATAGGGTTATGTTATTTAACTTTAATTTAAGCTAAAATAATGATACTGTGAAATTAATAATTAGTTAAGTAATTATATATGTGTATATATATATGTGTATATATATATATATATATATATATTCCTTCAAGTTATATCCTGATTCTGTTTGCTTTCTTGCTTAGTATCTGATTGCCTCATAGGATGAACTGACTAGACCAAGGGTCTAGCCATTATTGATTCAGGAAAAGCGCATGGTGATAGAAGACAGAAGGAGAAAAGGCTAGGCAACATTATTATCTGGTCAATATCTGTCACCTACCAGATTCTTTGAATATTCCAAAAATTAGTTTCATGGTTTAAAAAAATATTTTCCCCATAAATTAAAATGAATCTTCATATATTTTATCCTTTAAGAGTCAATATAATGTTAGAATAAATAAAGATTAATATTTGTTTAGATATATATTGGTAGTTATATAGAATCAAATCAGCTAAAAAATCTTCAGTTGCAATCAAAAATAAAAGGATAAAACAAAAAAATATCACAATTGTCAAAATAATAATTAGATTTCTAATACCATCATTAATTCTAATAGTTTTAGTTTTACAAAATCACACTGAATTGTCATCATAGTACTGTGACAATATTTATGTTTCAATTAATTCAATTTTTCTATAAAACTAATTGATATGAATATTACCTTAATTTTTAAATGAATCTCTTTAATCATTTTTTACCATACAATAAAATAAAAAGTATCTCTAGTCAATAGTCAGATAAAAAAGCAGATTTTTACTTATGTAGAAAATGGTAAAATTTTTATTTTAAAGAAGAGAAAATATTTCTGTTTTAAAAAGGAAAAAGCAAAATTTTTAGTTAGGTGTTTGATAAAAACAACCCCCAAAAACTTTTGGTAAATTAGTGATTTTAAGACAATTTGTTAAATCAAAATATAAACATAATTTAAAAAAAGAAAAATGCCTTGAAAAAGTTTCATACAATAGTCTTTAATGTTTGAATATTAAAGTCAAATCTTACTAAGAACTTTAAATGAATTCTCATTAAAATATTGAACTTATATCCTTAAAAAATGTTAAAAAACTTAAGGATGATGCAAAACATTCATCTTATAATTAAACATTTATTTCTTTGCGGTTATTGAATTGAATCGTAAGGTAGATTAAAAGAAAACATTTAGAACCAACTAGATATTTTGAATAAATATTACTAGCAGCATTCACATATTCACAAATAAATGGCATTATTGTTATAATTATTATCATCATCATTTTTATGAACTATAGCAGCCAAAGACTAATAATGGAAGTAAAAAAAATGTTATAAATAAAGCAGTTGTTTAGAAAGTAGGAGAAAAGCACAGAAAAAAGAGGCACCATACCTTTAGAAAAACAGCAGATGAGGCTTCCAAAATGATGCATAAAGAATAAAAGATTTAGAAGAATACAAAATAAAAAAAGTATGTATGTGTGAATTTGTCTGTGTTGGCTGCCATTTCACAAAATGAGTAAAACCATTAATGACACATAGTTGTCAACAAAGTTGATGTAGATTTTATGGTTGAATATAGATTTTTAGGGAAACAATGCTGTTATCTAAATTTTTGATAAAAAACATGAGAGCTTTAATTCTAAAATAAAATTTGAAAATCTTCGGTTAACTAAGCTAATATCTCATATATTTAATTAAATGAAGAATATTTCTACTATTCTTAAAATATTTGTTTAAAAAAGATTTATGATGACATATTTTTAAATATCAATTTTGTATTATTTTAATTTTTATGCTAAAAAGTCTTCTAAGTTATCTTTTTAATTTCATCAGTAAATTCAATAAGTGAGCATGATATATCATTAAGGTGGGTATTGTGGTAGTCAACACCTTTCATACGTATAATAAATTTTATTGGGTAAATGCATAAATAATCTGTAATGAGGAAGACCTTTTTTAACGTTGAAAGATTAAGGTTTTATTCAACATAAAAGACAGCATAATCAGAAGATAGAAACGAACAACGATACACACAAACATAGCATAAAGATATGAACGGATTGGCGCCAAAAGGGTTGTTGTTTACAACGTTATTTATAAGTGTTTAAGTTTGCGCGCCAATTACTACAAGGAAAGAAACACATATGCAAATTAGTATTTATAATCGAAAAGTACATCATAACACTCTCCGCCACATTTTATTTATACTTTGGGTTACGGATGATCTTCCGTCCCCGTCTTGACGATTCTGGAAGAAATTCCAAGGCGTCCTTATTCGAGTGCGACTGCTGCTCTTCCGTATCCGAACACTTCGCCGCCTGAACTGAAAGATTCAACATTTGGTGTCGCATTATCCCTTGGGGTTTCTTGTTGATCAATAGGAGCTGATTCGCTGTTAGTTGGAGTCGAACCTGGTGAAAGCGTGACCTAGCGAAAAGAGACAACACTTTTGTTGATCTTTGTTTTGGTTAATTAGTAATTTTGCTAATTAAGTGTGTCGTCTTTTTTGCTAGTTATCGCTTTTTACGTCATCACAGACCAAAAACTACTTAAAATCCATTTAAATCCATTTTTTGAGCAACCAAAATGAAAAAAAAACAAAAAAACTTAAAAGCAAAATAATATAAAATGGGGAACTGAAATTGAAATACAAGTCTACCAAACTTTTTCTATAAATCTAAATGGAATTTCAAAATTAAAAATTTCCCCCCAAAACAAAACAACTGGTAATATGCCGTAAAACACAAACAAACAAACAGCATAAATAAGTAAACTACGGCACGAGGCGACGCAGTGACGCAGTACGCAGAGCGCACAGTGACGACGCACCAGCGCACCGCACCGCCGCACCGCACCGCACCGCAACCAGCGCAAACGGCAACGCCGTATATGGAATATTGGTATTCCTTTCAAAATTAAAACTCAGTGATGGTGATTTGTGTAGATATCAAGTTTGATAAGAAAAATGCAATTAATCTACCAACGGCACAGTTGCAATTTTCGACTTGGAACAATAAAAATAAACCAAAGACAATGATTAAAAAGCCCATTAAGAAGCTTGTTTTGTGGTTTTTTTTACACTAGGGACACTTTTCTCTCTATCACCGTTTTCTATAAGACGCTGATTATCAAAAATGTTTAGAGTTATCTCCCCTCGAATCTTCGTAATTCTAAATAGAAAAATTAATAATTAAAAACTTTTTTATGTATAAATTCACCTCCTGCTAAAGTTTTGGTAAGTTATTATTATTATTATTATTATTATTATTATCGATTATTATTCTTATTATTGAAAATTAAGAAGTGTAAAATTATTAATTTCTATGCAAAGAAAATGTTTTCTTTTTAATATTTTGTTCGAAAAACAGCATATGACCTTCCCCCCACTTCTTTTTTAAAATATACATAATAAATATAAGGTGAATGAATTTATCTTCAAAATCACAATAATTTATTTCGGTTTGGTAATTCTTTTTAGTTTTTAGCCTAAGAGTGAATTGAATTGGGTTTGGGCGCCCTATATACTTTATGGAAATGACGCCAATATTTATTTTAAAGTAAAGACGACTTGTATATGCAGATTATCTTTGTATTTGATAAATTCAATACATTTTTGCCAATTTATGATTTGGCTTTATGAAGAAGGCCAAATGATAAATTGGCCGAAAGTAGTGAATTTAACAAGTCCGGCTAGTTCGCATGTAAATAAGCCTCCAAAAATAATAGACATAGATTGTCGTGCAATGTCGTGAGTGAGTGAGTAATGCCAAACCAAACTGTCAATTAATATCAGTAAAAATCATTTTTATTCCAGATGCATTTTGGTCTGAAGACCTTGCCTGGCTTCAGTTCCTTAATTTGAACAATAGAGTAGAGTAATAAAAAAACATAAATCATTATTGTTAGGACAAACTTAAACAAATTATATCGTCACCCTAATTTATTTTCTTTTGGAAAAAATAAGTACACTTGCACTCGCTGCTGCTGAGTGCTGCTGCACATTTCGACATTTAAATATAATTGAAATTTAAATACTTAAGGCTTTTTTTTTTCGTAAAATAAAACTAAGGACATCCCATGATTTTAACTATAAAAATGCGTACATCGTTTGAGAAATTTTTTAATAGATTTTGAAAATTATTAATTAAACCCTTTAAGCCATTAAAGTTTGTTATTTCAGAAAGAACTGCAACTCAACTGCAGAAACTTCCATAATGATTGAATGATTAGTTTTTTGGTAAATTTTGTTAAGATTGACTGTTGAGAAAAAGTTACTTTTGAATTTTTTATTGGCCTCTACTTGAAACCAAAGCATTATTGAATTTAAAGATTATTTAAAAGATTTTTACACTTCAAATAAAATTTAAAAAATCTGGAGTTGAATTATTTTGTTGAAAATTTCAAGGTTGAATAAACAAAAACTTTTAAATAAAAAGAAATATGTCTATGAACCTGTAATGTAGGTAGATGTCTCTATATTTAGTTTGTGCAATTATTATTTTTTCTATTTTATCAAGAGCAAAACAAAACAGAGAATATAGTCACCAACCACACTATTAACACTCTGTTACATGCAAACTTACAGGTAAATAAAGGCAATGCAATGACACTTTTTAGCTCGTATTAGTGCAGATTTTTTCTATTCCAAGTGAATTTTACCATAAGAATAGACAAAAATAAAGAACAGCAAAAGAGTTTGTAATACCTCAAAAAGGCCCAGACAAACCAAAAAACATATAATAGGTCAATTCCTACTTGTAATATTTGATGGTGTTACCATTGTTATGCTTGTGGATGAAGAAAGGGTAACAACAATACTGGATAGATGGAGGTGACCAAATTGATTTTTCAAGAAATTTGATTTTTTATAAGTAATTTGTCGACGAGTCTGCTTTAATGGAGTCAAAGAAAAGTCCTTGTTGGTATTGGCTGTACAGCTTTCGTCTCCTTTCTGCTGTTAGTCAGCCTTTTTTTTAGACTTGCAATAGCCAGAGAACAGGGAGAAAGAGAAAGAGAGACTGAGATAGGAACTTTTGTGTTGGTCAGGTAAGGGACCTGTGTCCTGTCAGTTGTAATCAAGGTGAGTCGAGGTGTGTAAGGACAAGAAAAAAAAATGTTGCATGAAAGTGTAAGAATGAATACATTTTTGTTTTGTATTTATTTGCCTAATTTTGTGTCAATTGTGGGCTTGTGCAACCATATGCAGACTCATTCGCATTCAGACTTGTAAGGTTTAGCCGTCTTCTGTTATTGTTTCTACTAGTGATGGGAC
>JAYKTE010192748.1:0-12524 GCA_036873565.1 Xipholeptos notoides | reverse complement strand
TATATATATCTATATATCTATCCATCCATTTACTATCTATCTATCTAGTTAGCTAGCTACCTAGCTATGTGTCTTTCTATCTATCTACTAATCTATCTATCTGATCATTTTACCGCCCGTCCGTCAATGTGTGTATGTATATATATATATATATATATATCAACCCTCCATCTATCCATTTATTGATCTATCTATTTATCTATCTATCTCTCAATCCCTCTCTTTCTTTCCCAAACTATCTATCTGTCGCTATTCAGCGCTATGTGACGAGAAGAGATAATATCTACGTCATTTTTGACGACTTGTCTACTCTGCACTTGTTCCTTGCCAAACCAGGTCAGTAGAACGAATTCCCATCGAGTTAAGAAGAAAGAAATTCATTTTGTTCCATTGGGAAATTTTTATTTCGCTTTAGAAATTAATGGTTTCTCTTCAACTTGAATTCAATTGGGTGACCCCATAAACAGGGACCAAAAATGAAACTCCCAAGTCACTCACACATGCACAAACACAGACACACACACACACATACATACACACACACACAGTGGGGAAGTCGACTTGGGCCAGTGGATAGGCAGTTTGACTTTGGAATCGTCGTCTGAATGCTCGAATCCCAGTCGTTCCGTTTGCATTCATATTTCGACTAATACCCTTGGGAAATCCCCCCACATTCCCTCCAGCGTTCGATTAAATAGTGCATGTTGTGTTATTAAAAAAATACTAAGTGTGGACTTTACTATAAATGGTTGATATGCCGTAAAACTAAACACACAAAAAGAGATAGAAAGAACGTTTATATAATAAATGATTTTTCCCGTCATTAAATGACCTAGAAAAGGCCGTTATGCCGCGACTTAGCCCAGTGGATAGGCAGGAGATTTTGGAATCGTAGTACACGAGTTCGAATCTTGGTCTTTCCATTTGCGTTTATATTTGAAATAATACCCCTGGGGAACGTATGAACTCCCCCCCACATTCCTTCCAGCTATGGAGTAAATAGTGCATATTGCGTTATTCAAAAAATTAAGTGTGGACCAAAAAAATAACGTTTACCAAAAATGATTGTACTTGGCATTTAATGACCTAAAATGGTTGATATGCCGTAAAACACAAAACACGCACACACACGCATCATATCCTACTTGAAACTAGACGCAAATAAAATGAAGGATGATAAAAGCTTGGACCCCATTTGCTATGCAAATGCATCTATTTCAAAGACCGAAAAAACGTTTATCATAATTGATGGTTCTTGGCATTAAATGACCTAAAATGGTTGATATGCCGTAAAACTAAACAAAGATAGAAAGAACAATTATCATAAATGATTGTTTCCGTCGTTAAATGACCTAGAAAAGGCTGATATGCTGCAAATCAAAATAAGCAAACAAACACAATAAAGAAAAAGAAAAAAAATTGTTTTCGGAATTCTCACTCTCTTCAACTCAAGTCTCGTCAAAGGAAAACGATTTTCTCGTTTTGCGTGTGAATCGCCTTTAGACCAATTGGATTTTGACTTCTTGTTATTTTAGATCCCGTAGCAACTGTTTTTGTCGCCTGGGGCGCTCATAAAATTTCCCACCCCCTCTCTGGCCATTGATAATCCGTTAACCTTCAAAATTTCAAAAAGTGCTCAAAATATTTATTTTTATGAGTAGTGCCACTACAGTGGCGTAGCAACTGTTTTTGCCGCCCGGAACTGTCGTAAGATTTGCGCCTCCCCCCCCTCACTGGCCGTTGATAATCCAATCCGTTAATCTTCAACATTCCAAAAAGCCCTCAAAATATATATTTTCATGGAACGACAACCAAGGATCTACTTTTAGATTGCTGCCGCTATTAGTTCTAGACTTCCATCTTATTACAGGACTCTTGTACATAAACAGTCGTCGTCAAAGAAAACCAAAGTTTTTTTTTAAAACAAAAAACGTATAATTCAATTTTGTTTTAAATTAACTGGCTCCTTTTAATCTTTTTTATTTTATTTCTACCCTCTTAAAATGCCGCCCCTCTGGAACGTGCCGCTCGGGGTGGACCACTTTCCCCGCTTCCTAAATGATTGTTCCCCTTAGGGGCGGACTGAGCCATCGGTCAATTGGACCATGTCCGAAGGCCCAACACTGCAAAGTTGCCCTCCTGACTGCCAATAAAATTATCAATGATGCCCTTGCTATATACTCTTAATACATGTATTATTATTCGGATCACTCCGCTTTGCCTGCCCATCATAATGTGTGTCTGGTGGCTACTGGACATAGTTAAGCCAATATGCACAGATCCCCTGCTGCACAGTCTCTACATGTGGTATAACTGTAAAAATGGGGGTATCGCGCCCATCGTCTTTTCTGCTTGAGGGCCTATAACACTCTCATCATAAAATAACCTAGAAAAGACCGATATGCCGCAAATCTAAATAAAACGATTTTTTTTGTTTTGCGTGTGATTCGCCTTTAAACCGATCGGATATTTTTTTTACTTCTTGTTATTTTAGATACCTTACTTAATTCATCTTCCTTTTATTTTTTATTTTTATTAAATTTTATTCTAAGAAAGCAGTTAGCGAAACAGGCAGGCAGACTTTAAAAAGAAATCAATGAGTAGAGAGCTGTGAAGGCGACAGACAGACTCAACCTGCTCATGTATCGACCTCCTCAGCCTCCTCGTGCTTTTGTTTTGAGTTGCTTTTGCAACCGAAACGTAGATACTTCCGGTTCCTATGGCGACACTTCTGCCGTGGATCGGTCTTTAAGACATGATGGAGACAGTGTCGGGGTTGTTGTTGAAGGTGTTGTACGTGTTGTTGTTGATCAGGAAGACCTGATTGGTTTGGGCTTGGATCAGTCTTACTGTTGTTCATAGACTTTTGTTGAGCAGAAAGACCTTGGATCAGTCTTCCTGTTGTTTATAAAGCTTCGTTGAGCAGGTAGACTTCTCCTTACAAATTTGGGCTTGGATCAGTCTTCCTGTTGTTTATAGACTTTTGTTGAGCCGGAAGACCTCTCCGGGGTTGGACCAGTCTTCCTGTTTTTTATAGAGTTTTGTTGAGAAGGGAGACCTCTCCTTATCCGTTCGGGCTCGTATCAGTCTTTCTGTTGTTATAGGGTTTTGTTGAGCATGAAGACCCCTCATTACATATCTGGATTGGATCAGTCTTCCTGTTGTTTATAGAGTTTTGTTGAGCGTACTCACTCATTCACTAATTCGCTTATTCACTTATTCACTCACTCTCTCACTCATCTACTCACTCACTTACACACTCAATCAACAACTCATTAATTCAATCAGTCATTCACTCACTGGCTCATTCACTCACTCTCTCACTCATTTACTCTAACATTCATTCTATCACTTATTCACTCACTCATTAATTCATTTTCTCATTCACTAATTAACTCAGACACTCAACCACTTACTAATTTACCTACCCATACACTCAATTACCTACTCACTCTCTCATTCATCTAATCACTCACTTATTCACCTACTCACTCACACTCTTACTTATTTACTCAACCACCCACATTATCACTTATCTACTCACTCACACATTCATCCACTCACTAATTCACTTACCTACCCACTCACACACTCAATTACACACTCACTCTTCCATTCATCTACTCACTCCTTTACTCTCCCATTCATTCATTCTCTCATTCACTCATTCTCTCACTTTCATCCACTCACTCATCTACTCACTAACTCACCAATTCACTCACACACTCAATTACCCAGTCACTGTTTCATTTACCTACTCAGTCACTCAGACACTTTTTTACTCTACCACTCCCTTTATCACTTATCCACTCACTCACACACTCACTCACTCACTCACCCATTCCCTAATTCATCCACTCACTAATTCACTTACCTACCCACTGACACACACAATTCCACACTCACTCTTCCATTCAACTACTTACTCGCACTCTCACTTATTTACTCTACCACTTATTCATTCTTTCATTCACTCACTTTCATCGACTCACTCACTCACTCACTCACTCACCAATTCACTAATACACTCATTTACTCTACAACTCCCATTATCACCTATCTACTCACTCACTCATTCCCTCACTCACTCATTCATCCTCTCACTAACTCAATTACCCACTCACTCTCTCATTTACCTACTCAGTCCCCAAGACACTCATTTCCTCTACCACTCCCTTTATCACTCTCTCACCCATACACTCACTAATTCACTTACCAACTCACTCGCACACTCAATTACACACTCACTCTTCCATTCACCTACTTACACACTTACTCATTTACTCTACCACTCATTCACTCTCTCATTCACTTATTCACTCACTTTCATCTACTCACTCACCTACTCATTCATCCACTCGCTATTTCACTTACCTATCCACTTACACACTCAATTACACCCTCACTCTTCCATTCACCAACTCACACACTCACTCATTTACTCTGCCATTCGTTCACTCACTCGAGTTCTTATTCCTTTCCTTTTCGACTCACACACTCTCTTTTTCCTCTCACACTTTCTTTATCTTTCTCTCTCTGTCTTTATTTCTACGCTCTGAGAATTTCCCAACCTTTACCACCCAAACCTCTCCTCATTCCCCCTGGCCCTTTACACAGGCAAACCCTTACTCATTCACTCTATCCCTTTTTATCCTCGCATAGGGTCATGCATTTTTTAATTTCATCATTCTCATCACCCCTCTTTCATTCCTTTCTAGAAGAAGGCAACCCGTTAAAAATAAGTTTGATTTTTTTTTCTCTTTAAAAGTCTGATTATGTTGTCATTTGCTTCGGTTCGGGCGTGGGCGGTTTGGAGGGATACATTTAGAAAATAAAGAACCGAGGAAAGAGGGGAAATTTTAAAAAGTGCCCCAAAATGTAAAATATTTTTTTGGCTCCCACACCCGCCAAAAAAAAAAAATGGAAAAAGGGGAAGAAAAAAAGATATAGAAAAAAGAAGAAAAGATTTGAAAAAAAAAAGAAATAAGAGGTAGAAAAAAAAGGGAAAAGAAAGAGAAAAAATAAAGGAAATAAAAGAAAGAAAGAAAAATGGAAAAAATTAAGAAAGAATGAAAGAAAGAAAGAAAGAAAGAAAGAAAGAAAGAAAAAGTCTGATTATGTTGTCATGTAGTTCGACTCGGGTATGGGCGGTTGGAACACATCAAGGGAATAAATCCCGAGGAAAAAAAGATTGAAATTTAAAAGACCCCCTAAACGTAAAATGTGGGGAAAATAAAGAAAGAAAGAAAGAAAAAGAAAAAAGAAGTTAATAAAAATTTTTGATAAAAAGAAAGATAAGGACTAGGAAAATAATCCGAATACATGTAGAATTTATCATAAATTCTACAAGTATTATTCGGACTATTTTTTTCGTCCTTATTATTTTTCTACGCCACTGCCTTGAAATGAGGTATGATAAATAATCTATCAAACCTCATTTCAAGGCAGTGGCATAGCAAACAGAGAGCAGAATGGGTGGTCCACTCAGAGCGACACGTTGCAGAGGGGCGATATTTTATGGGGGTAAAAATATAAAAATAAAATATAAAATTGAGTCTGTTAATTTAATTTAATTTAACAATTTTTTTAAATAATTTGAATTATTCATTTTTTGATTTGAAAGATCTTTTGTTTTCTTTGACAACTACTGTTTATGTATACGAGTCCTGTAATAAGATGAAAGTCTAAGACTAATAACAGCAGTAGCAATCTAAATTTAGATCCTTGATTGTAGATTGATGAAAATAAATATTATCGGAGCTTTTTGAAATTTTGAAGGCTAACGGATTATCACTGACCAAGAAAGAGGGGACGGCAAATTTTACAACCGCCTGGGTGACAAAAACAGTTGCTACCTTACTGCAGTGACACCACTCATGCAATTAAATATTTTTAGGGCTTTTTTTAATTTTGAAGGCTTTTGGATATCAACAGCCAGAGAGAAGGGGCGGTAAATCTAACAACCGCCCTGGACGGCAAAAATAATTTCTACGCCACTGCAGTGACACTACTCGTGTAAATAAAAATATCTTGAGGGCTTTTTGGTATTTTGAAGGTTAACGAGTTATCAACGGAAAGAGAGGGGGCGGTAAATTTTACAACCGTCCCGGGCGGCAAAAACAGTTGCTAAGCCACTCCAGTGACACTATTCATGAAAATAAATATTTTGAGAGCTTTTTAGAATTTTGAAGGTTAACGGATTATTAACGGCCACAGAGTGGTGGGCAGCAAATCTTACGGCCACCCAGGAGGGAATAACAGTTTCAAAATGAAACAATCAACTTTAATATGGATTAATCAGCTTCAAATTGAAAAACAACTTCAAAATGAGAAATAATCAAACACGTTGTTTTTCAGTTTGAAGTTAATTGTTCCATTTTGGAGTTGATTAATTCTTATGTCTACTTGGTCGAGCGCAAACCCAAGTTAGGCACAACGCCAGTTTGACGTGCCAATTATACTCCTGGGCTATTTGTAATCAGTATTGACCTACACCTAGATCAATTATTATCATTGATTTGACGGGTCTCATCCACCCCGGTTTTTGGCATCAGTCTTGTCCTTACACAAAGATGAGTTACTCTCTCGAGTTAACGAGCGTCATCACACTGTCTCAAGGATTCTGTAAAATAGTGAAAACTGACTGTTTCGTTTTTGCATGGAACTGGTATAGAATGCCGGTACATCTGCTAGTTTACAACAAATGAGGTTGATAATGACGATGACGTAATCGCCAGTGAATATAAAGTAAAGTAAAGAGAAAGATTAAAAGAACATTTTTCTACAAAAGAATTGGAAAAAGGGGGAATTAAAAATAAAGGGAGTCTCTAAGCTTCCTGAATTTGGAAGAAATGGGTAGGGGAGTTGCTTTTTTTGTAAATCCAATGTGTTGGTTCTAAAGAATGGTGGGGGGAGTGACTGATTAAATGACGAATCTGTGCAGGTAAAGAAAAAAATGATAATTTAAAAAAAATCTATATGTTAATACGATAGCATGTTTTATTTTGTGTGTTATGCTTATATTAAAAGCAACGATATTACCTATCTTTAAAGTCACTCTTTATCCTTTAAAAATCATTAAAACCATTTCCTTAGCTAAAATTTTCAAAACCAAAAAAAATGGCTGTTTGCAGTTTCAAATATATTTTATACAAAGAAAATTTGTAAATTGTTTCATGTATTGTTCATATTTAAATTAAATATACAAGTCAAATCTTATCATTTTATTCAGTTCCCACCTAAGGGGTTAACTCTTTTTGGAGGGCTTATGAATTGAGACTAAGTATTAGCTCTTCAGAAAGAGAATAGGGGAAGTCGACTTGGCTCAGGGGATAAAATACAAACCAAAAAAAAAATAGTAAAAAATAAAAACAAATAAATAAAAACACACTAAATAAAAATAAAAATTACAAAAAAAAACCATTAAAAATGTATTAAAATAAAATAAATACTAAAAAATAAAACACAATAGATAAAAATAACAATTATAAAACAAAAAACAACAAAAAACGAAAAAGGGAAAAGTAAGAAAATAAAATAGATAATAAAAATAAAAATGAATAAATAAAACACATTAAATAAAAATAAAAATTAGAAAACAAAAAAAAAAAACGAAAAAAGGCAAAGTAATAAAATTAAAATAAAACACAAAATAAATTAAAAACAAGGAAAGGAGTCTCTAAGCTTTCTGAATTTGGAAGAAGGGAATGATGCTTTTCTTTTCTTTTTTTTGTTGTTTTGTTAATCCAATGTGTTGGTTCTAAAGAAGTTGTGGGGAGGCGGGGGTGACTGATTAAATGACGAATCTGTCCAGGTAAAGAAAATGACGGAAAACAAACAAATAACATAAAATGATGAAAAAAATTTTAAAAATTATAATTAAAACAAAACTTAAAAAAAAAGACAAACAAACCAAAAACATAAAAGTAAAAGAATAAAAACAAATAAATAAGTAAATACCATAAAAAATAAATAAATAAATAACACTAGATAGAAAAATAGAACAGAAAAATATAAACAAAAAAAAACAAGCAAAAAGAAAAAAGTAGAAAAATAAAAACAAAAAAATAAATACAATAAAAAAAATTAAAAAAAAGACTAATAAATTGCACAAACACACTAAATAAAAAACAAAACAAAAAAACTAAAAAATGAATAAATTATTTAAAAAACACGAAATAAAAAATAATTAAAAATAAAAACCGAAAAATAGAAAGAAAAATTAAAAAAAACAAATAATTGAATATTAAAAAATAAATAATTTTAAAAATACTAAATAAATAAAAAATACTAATAAAAACAAAAAAAAAACAAAAAAAAATAGTAGAGAAATAAAACAAAAAAATAAATAAATACAAAAAAATTAAAAAATACACTAAATAAAAATGAACAAAACAAACAAAAAAGTACAATTTTGAAATAAAACGCAAAACAAAAAATAAATACTAAAAAAAATAAAAAACACAAAATAGAAAAATAAAAACGAAAACAAACATACAAACAGACAAATAAAAAAGTAAATAAGTGAAAACAAAACAGAAAAATAAATAATAGAAAAAATATAAATAAATAAACACGGTAAATAAATTAAAAAAATGAAAATAAAAAAGAAACAAGCCAGTCGGACTTCGGGATCGTAGTACGCGAGTTCGAATCCCAGTCGGTCCGTTAGCGTTCAAATTTGGACTAATACACTTGGGAAAGATATGAATCCTCACATTTCCTCCAACTATGGGTTAAGTAATGCATATTGTGTTATTTTTTAAAAAAACTACGTGTGAACAAAAATGACGTTTATCAAACAATGGTTGTTCTCGGTATTAAATGACCTAAAATGGTTGATATGCAGTAAAAATAACAAAGAACAAACAAACTGCAGTCTGTATGTTAAGCCAGAATTCGTTTCTTTTGTTCCACGTAATTTTCAGAATAAATCAATTTGTAGTTCACCAGCTTAGGGAATTCGAAAAGGCCCAGTTACCTACCACCTATTTCTAGGGCTTCAGAATTGAAAATAAATATTGGCTCTTCAATAGGGAAAGTTGAATTGAGCCAGTTGATAGCCAGTCGGATTTCGGAATCGTAGTACGCGAGTTCAAATACCAGTCGTTCCGTTTGCGTTCAAATTTGGACCAATACTTTTGGAAAAGGTATGAATTACATTTCATCCAACTATGTGTTAAATAGTGAATATTGTGTTGTTCCAAAATAAAACTAAGTGTGGACAAAAACTAACGTTTACCAAAAGTGATTGTTCTCAGCATTAAATGACCTGTAATGGTTGATATGCTGTAAAACACAAACAAACAAACAAACAAACAAACAGAAAGAGAATAAATCATTTATATAAGCAATGGTTCTTCAGCTTCACTTGGATCTATTTTCAGAGCGCATGTGCTTATTTTAACGTAAGTCGCCCCGAAACAGCGCGACTGTCTCACAGTGCGCGTAGTGATATTTGAACCTCTATCTGATTAGATACGCTCACTTTAAAGTCAATTGACTGAACCCAGGTGTGCAGTTGAACAGGCGACAATACGAACGCCTGTTTTAATGACGCTTTGCTAAAGACGATTTAAGAATCTATTATCACCTCTTTTCTACAATAGATCTATTATAGTAAAAAGCAGTCTGTCAGTCAGTTTTCATTGTTTTACAGAATACTTGAGACAGTGGCGTAGGAACTGTTTTTGCTGCCCCGAGCGGTCGTAAGATTTGCCGCCCACCGCTCTCTGACCGTTGTTAATCTGTTAACATTAAAAATTCCAAAAAAACCTAAACATTTTTATTTTCATGAGTAGTGTCACTGTAGCGGCGAAGCAGCTGTTTTTGCCGCCCGGGGTGGTCGTAAGATTTATCACACACACCCCACCGCTGGTCGTAAAATTTGCGCCCTTTATCTCCGGCTGTTGATAATCCGTTAACCTTAAAAATTCCAAAAAGTACTCAAAATATTTATTTTCATGAATATTATCACTGCAGTGGCGTAGCAACCGTTTTTGCCGCCCGGGGGGGTCGTAAGATTTATCACACACACCACACCGCTCGCCGTTGATAATTCGTTAACCTTCAAAATCCCCAAAAGCCCTCAAAATATATTTTTTCATGGAACTAAAATCAAGGATCTAATTTCATATTGCGGCTGCTATTAGTCCTAGATGTTCATCTTATTAGAGGACTCGTATACATATACAGGAGTCCTCATAAAAAAAAAAAAAAAGGATTTTTCAAAACAAAAAACGTATAATTATATTTATTTAGGAGTTCATTGAGATGAGGCTTCGTAATTTAGTAATGCTTTTTTTTTATTAACGGACTGTTGTCCTCATCCTTTACAGGTGTTATTATACTACGTTTTGCAGTTAACCATCTGACGAAGGCCAGAGGACGAGTTGGCCGTAACGTAGTGTAATAGCACCTGTAAAAGATGAGGACAACAGCCCGCTAATAAAAATCATTACTAAAAAACCTATAATTCAAATTATTTTTGGAAATTGTTAAATTAAATTAACTGGCTTTTTTTATTTATTTTTTTAAATTTTATTTTTCAAAATCCTGAAGATGAGTACTGATCGGACTTTTTTCCTCAAGAATATAAAACATAATTCAAGAGAGAATATTAGAGATGAGGAAAATAGGTCTGCTTAGTACTTTTAAACTCTTTATTATTTTTAGTTTTTTATCTATTTTCCCCCACCAAAATGGATCGTGCTGCCAGGGTGGAAGGTCCCTCCCGCCCCAGGTTTGTTACGCCACTGGTCGGGGAATTTTATTATTCCATTCTTTTTTGTTTTTTTGTTGTTGTTCCGTTCCAAATTCTGGGCCCAACTGAATTATATTTCTTGCTCCTTTATGTTCCCAGACAGTGCGATACTTAGCAACATCGCGACTTTCCTGCAGAATGTACATTGTGGCCCTCCTGCAAAATGTACCTTGCGGCCCCCACTACCCACAAAATTCAACTTGCGCCTGGCCAACAAACTGAAGGCTTCTATCAAGGATTAGAGAGAGACGATGGAGAGAGGGAGAGACAGGTTGATAGATATTAATTTCAACATACAAATATGATAATAATTGTCGAGTTAATCCTTGCTAATTTTTTTAATAACAATAGATCTGCAAAACCAAGCAGCCTTGCGGCCCCTAAGGAACTTGTGGCTCCCATGCAATTGTGGGGTCTGTGGGGGCCCTAAGCACAGCCCTATTTCCAGTTGTTATCACAATCTGCAGATACCGATCTCGATTTAATGTTTCATTGTTTGGGGTTAAACATGATTCCAGGTGTCAAGATGTTTCATTTTGGTCTAAAACTAATGTCACTATCCATTTATGATATGTCGCTGATGGACACCAGATTTCTTTAAGGGCACTTCTCTAAGGTGATAAGGCAGATTCAATTTCTTAAGCATCTTTGGGTTTGTGAGGTAAACACCATATTCAGGTTCATCCGTCACAATATATATATATATATATAATTCATACTTTTTACTTCCCTCCCCCCTTTTGTACATTATAATTGTATACATTTTATTTTAATCGACTACCTATTGGGCTTTCTGTCCTAGGTTCCCCCTTTTTTAATCTCTCAATTATTTTTCTTGCTTTTGGTTCACCGGTGCCATCGATTTAGCCTTGATGAGAGATTGCCGAAAAAGCTTTAGGCTCGAACAATTTTTTCCTCTTCTATACTATTGTTAAGTTTTGTACCGGCAAACATTTGTTTAAATATCTATATATATATATATATATATTTACTTGGTCGACCACCAACCCAAGTTAGACACAAGGCAATTTGTATGTGCTAGTAATAACCCTGGGCTTTTTTAATCAGCGTTTCCCTTCACCTACGTAGATGAATTACTCTCCCGAGTTAACGAGCTTCATCTGCCCGAGACAGCTGAAAGGTAATGTATTGGTTTTTGACTTGGATTTGAACTCGTGTAAAACGATTCCAGAGACCGAGGTTTTTCCACTGCCACAACCTCACTGTCCCTATCTATCTATCTATCTATCTATATATATATACATGAAACTATAGAGTAAGCCAGCCTATGTTTGTAGATAAAAAGTTCAATATCATTGATAGAGCCTGTGTAGCAGATAAGCGTAGACACAGGGTCCAAAAGTCTTCGGTGACCGTGAGTTTCTCACCTGTGCGGTCATCAGACCAAAATCTCTCTCTTTTCTTTCCTCTCTCCACTCTCTCTCTCTCTATATATATATTCATCTGAATATCTATATATATTTCTAGATAAGTATACCTATATATTTATACATACATAATAAATATATATATATACACTGAACACACGCACGCAGACACACACACACACACACACACACACACACATATATATATATATATAAGAAGCAATATATATATATATATACAGACAAATCACCGGAGAGAAAATTGCTCCCTATATATATATATATATAGGGATATAATAAATGAATACACATGAGATTTGTTCAATGTAAGAATGCTACTACTACACACACACACACATATATATATATATATG
>JAYKTE010192637.1:0-12525 GCA_036873565.1 Xipholeptos notoides | reverse complement strand
TCAGTGCAGTTTAATAGGATATGTTTGATGGTAAGTGGTTCCTGGCATGCTAAGCATATTGGGGGTTCTGTACCTTCTAGAAGGTATAAATGGGTGGCTCTTGTGTGACCAATGCGTAGACGATTCAGGATGACCTCCGTTTTTCTGTTAATATTGTTGTCCGAGAGACAGGCTCCGATCATTGGTTTGATATTGTGTAGTTTATTATTTATGCATAGGTCCCATTGTGATTGCCATTTGTTGAGGATTATTTTTTTTATTTGGGGTTTATGATCTGTGTATGGTATTTTGATATTTGAGATATTTGCTTTTATAGCATTTTTTGCTAACCGATCTGCTTTTTCATTTCCGTTTAGGCCAATGTGGCTGGGTATCCAACATAGTTTTATGTCATTGGCAATTGAAAGTTTATGGATTCGGTTTAGAACTTGTGTGGTTAAAGGATCGGTTGTTTTTAGATTCTCTAAGGCTTTTAATGCCGCTAGAGAGTCAGTAAAAATTATAAATTTGTTATGCTTGTTATTGTTGATTAGGTTGAGTGCCAAATTGATGGCAGTTATTTCAGCACTGTATATAGATGCAGAGTTTGTTAGTCTTCTACTTAGTTTTGTTTGATGTGAAATGGCAGCACACCCTACTTTGTTTTGAATTTTGGAGCCATCTGTGTATATAGGAATGTGGTCAGGGTGGTTGAGTCTGATGTTTTGAAATTCTTCATGGAATTTCAATGGATTGGTTTTGTTTTTAGGGAATTTGGTCATGTTTAGTAGGATAAGAGGTTTTTTTAGTTGCCATGGTGGAATTTTGGGAGTTGTGGTTTTGTGGATTGTGTTAATATTTATTTGTTGGGTTGATTCTTTGATACGTAACTGGAAAGGTTTGATTGCTTTTTTGTTTCTTTTGAATAAATTTTCATGCTCAGAGTTGAAAACAGAGTTATATGCTGGGTTTTGTGTGCATGAAGCTATTTTGATATAATATTGGAGTGCTAGTTTGTCTTTTCTTATATTAAGTGGGGGTTCATTGGCTTCTATGTAGAGGCTTTGTGTGGGGGATGTGCTGAAAGCAGATGGGGAGAGGGGGAAGATTTATCAGTAAGAACATTATTAGCATATTCATTAATCATCTAAGCAATGGTTTTACACAAGGTAGGTTTACCACAGACCAATAATTGAAAAGTGTCTCTCGATCTTTGTACACAAATGATAAAAACAAGCATTGAATACTTAAATTGTTCTTGTGTTTTTTTTCCAATCCAAGTCTAATATTCAATTTTTCTATGGACTGGTATGAGTGTAGAGTGATCTTTGAGCATGACAAGGAAACAAAATTGTCAACTAAAACTTACCTTCTCTCTCTTGGTGGTGGGAAATAAGGGCCTTGTTGGGGGCCTGATAAATTCTTCAATTGTTGATCAATTTCTAGTTTTTCTTGTCGTAATTGTTCAACTTCCTTATATGGAAGAAAAAAAAAATAAACGATAAAACTTATTTAAAATAGTTAGAAAAGTTCATAAATTAGGAATAAAGATTTTTGTAAATTAAGAAATTATTCTGGAATCATCTAATAGTTGCAGTGCATGTAAAAAAAAAATTATTTTAGAAATTGATTTTGTACAGAATCAAACACAATTTCACTTCCAATTTATATTAAAAAAAGATCTAAAATGTATATTTAATAATTTGATAAAAACTAAACAGCTAGAAGAAAAAAAGAATTGTATTTTATTATGCTAAACAAAGAAAATCAAAAATTAAATTTGTGAACTGAATTATTAAGGTTTACGGTTCTTTAATGTAAAAACAGTGTTTCTATATAAAAGCATTTTTTCTTGACTCTTCATTGTTAGAACAACAAAAGATTTATTTAACCTATAGACTGAGAGAAAAAGAGACTTACTCTTAAATGTGATAAATGGAACTCCAATAATAGCTTTGCATTACTTATGCTTTCTACTGTTCCAACAAAGATGAAAGGCACCTGACCCTGAAAGAAACAAAATTTAGTTGTGCTTAAGCAACATTACGATGGCAATAAATGATTGGAAAACATTTAGAGCAATTATAAATATAGTTTAATGAATAAGAGAAACAGTTAAAATGGAGATATTTAAGGACAATATCATTCTGACCAGATGAAGAAAGACATGCTATGAATTTATAAAAACAAAACTTAATTTCTGTTCTATAGAATTTGTTTAGAAAATGAAGATACAATCATATTCATCATGACATTCTACTTAGTTGTAGATATACTTTTTAGCTTTGAGCATGTAACAAACAAATATAAATAAAGCTTGTTTTACTAGTAAAAAAAAAAAAAAAAAAAAACCCTAGGAGTAAAGACTAAATAATACTCTAAGCACCACTTTTACTAAAAATAAAGTAAAAAAAAGAAAAGTTTGTATTTTCATAAAGCTACTAGTTTTTTTTTGTTATGTTTTTCTTCATTGAAATAAATTGCACAAGTTCAATCAAAATATTAAAAAATTCATAAAATAAGACATCTTCATTAAAATTGTTCAGACATCTAGTCTCATCTTCTGTTTTATTTTCACTATGTTTCAGGTGATGTGCCCTTGGACCTTCCTCTGACATTACACAAACTTAGGAACTTTTATGTTAACTGAGGAAGGCCAAAGGGCCTAAGAGACAAAACAGTCAAGATAAAACTGAGAGTAGAAGTCTGAATAACTTGAATTAAATAATCAAGACTCATCTGATAAATTCAGAGAGCAAAGTTAGGAAATCTTATAAATTTGAATACATTGAGAAATGTTTAAGATTCTAATTAGTTGAAAAAAAAAAAAATAGATAAAGTAAATAAGAATATAAGAACTTTTAATAAGAAAGAAAATCATGCTAATTTAGATTTTAAGGTTTTTTTTTTTAATACATGAAAAAACAAAAAAATCTACAAAATAGGATACAGGGTAAACCAAAAGGAGCTTAGATTCAGCATTTTAGCTCAACTTGTATATAAACACTTCTCTATTTTTCTCATAATACAAGGATGCTTATCATTGTGTTGGATGCATACATAATAGCACAATAGATACTGACTTCTTATGCTCAGATATTACTCTTGCTTGAAATGCATTAGCACATTTTTTCTAATTTAGAATCCTTCAGAAAGGGAATTTTTCAAAATTTTTAGGAATTAAAAAATTAACTCTCATATGTTCATTGAGTTTTCTTCTTTTAGTATATTGTGATACTATTTCAGAGAACTTATACAGTTATACAAAAAGTCAAAAATGTTATATTTAGGCAGGTTCTTCATGTCTTAACAAAATTCCTAGTCTACTAATAACATACAAATTTAATACTGCATTATCTTTGTTTTTTCAAGCCACAATTCAAATAAGCTTTTCTGAATTATTGACCATGTCAATTAAAAATAAATTGAAATTCTGAAAAGTTGTAATGTGAAAAATGAATGAGTATAATTGAAAAAAAAACCCAAAAGAACTGACTAATTTTCTTGCATCTATAAAAGATAAATATAAAGAAATCTAAGTTTTAATAGAAATATTTGAATATGATTAAAAAAGGGAAAAAAGCAGTTATTTAGTATATTTAAAAAAAAAAAAAAATGATAAAGTCATTTTCAAGCAATTGATGGTGACTAAAAATTTATAAATATAAAAAAAAGGGGGGGGGTTTGCTAAAAACAAAAAAGGAAAAAAAAACTTAAAATCAAAAGTACAAGAAAACAATAGGAGAGAAAAAAAAGCATGCACATTTAATTAGGGGAGATCCTGCTCCCATAATAAAAAGAAATTAGTTTTGATAATCATTTCTCATACTTTCTTCAGGGGGAATCTTTTTTTTTTTTTTAGATATTAATTTATTATATGATTAAAACAGAAAGTGAGAACTTGAAAAAATGAGATTTTTTTTTTTAAAGATGGTTAAATAAACCAAGACCAAGCAGCAGATTTCAAGATTATTGATAATATAAAACCATAGATCACACTCCCCACCCCAGTGCAATGGATTGCCTAGTCATATGACCATTTAGAAACACCAAGACTTGGGAATCAATGTATAGAAACTTTTGTGGAGATAAAAAAAAAGCAAAAAAAGAAAACTACTGAAAGAATTTTAAGGAAATAAGAAAAATATTTGAAAAAAAAAATTTTTTTTTTTAAAGCAGTTTCAAATTTAGAATAAACTGCTTTCAGACATAGTGAATTAATAATTAGTTTATCAATAGATTCATTTAGTAAAGGTTAAAATTACAAGCAGGAGGATTGAAATATCTAGTAATTTTCCCATATCCACCAAAAATTTAATTTTTTTAAACTATAAAAAATCTAGTTTTCCATGTTTAATAATAATTCTTCAATGTATGTGTATAGACAAAGAAAATAGAAATTTTATTCTATCTTCCACTCAATTGGGAAGTAGTAAGATATTGTTTAACTTATTAATTGGAGGGAAGAAGAGATTTGCAAAGTATATATATATATATATATATATATATATATATACACATATATAAGGAAGTAATTGGTATCAGCTTTCAAAAAAATTAAAAGGAAAATAGATGATTCAATAAAATTAATACATATTCAGGTTGTAAACAATGACTAACAACCAATTGTATTTATATATTTAAAAGGTATGGTTTTTTTTGTTTAAGAATAAGGAATGACTGGAGACAAAGTAGAACAAAGGCAGAGGGATTTCGAATTTAAAAATATATATATATATATATATATATTCAGAAATAAAACAAAGAACTCCTAAAATTGAATCAGATAAAATTTGCTACTTTGTTATTTTGAACAGATTTTCGAGGAAAGGCTGCTAAGGTTTTGACCGGCTATCTTGAGGGGCAAATTTTCACTGAGTATGGCAGAAGGCCAGCATTGTGTAGATCTAGCCTTAATGTACTAGGATTTGATTTCACATACATACAGCCATGCACACTTAAAAAAGGGGAAAAAAAAAAACGTAAAAAGAAGCTGACAAAAACAATACCTCGCCTGCAACCCCCAAATCAAATCAAAATGAACCTTACATTTAAAAATTTATTCAAAGGATTTAAAAAAAACCAAAAAAAAACTAAAAGTGTGAATGAGCGGTGTGCGCTATGGTTTGCAAATTCCTTCCAATAACCTTGAAAAATAAACGTGTCTGCATTGGTTTGGGGACAATAAGAATCAAAAATGGGAAGGAGGAGGAAGGAGGGAGGGAGGGACAGGGGCAGGATGGCTCCTTAAGAAGAGACAACAGAATCTAAAAGACAAGCAAAAGGATTTATTAGAAGAAGATGGTTTCATAAATACATGTAGTTAAAGTTTCTGACCTGGCTGATATCATTAGGTGCAGACAGAGAGACGCTAGCAACATCCAGGTTATGCATTCCTAGGAGCTGAAAATATTGACTGTGTATGAGACGAGGGCCGATTCAAAGCACAGAACACAGGATATATCCCACAGATAATATTTAATAAATTAGGGGGGAGGGGGCTCCTCCTTTTACAGATTGGTAATAAGAAGGACATGTAAAGACAAAAAAAAGCTAAAGAAGAAAAGAAAATGGAAAAAAGAAAAAAAACGAAAAAGAAAAACACAAGGAAAGAGAGAGAGAAAAAAAAAAGCCCAACCCTATGGTTTCTATGATATTCAGTTTATATTCTACTCTCTAGAAATAATGAAATTGTAAAATGCATGAATTATACATTTAACTTTTTTTCTTTTTTTGGGGGAGGGGGAGTTATGACTAATATTTCACATGCCAAAACTAATGATGTTAGCTGGAAGACAGGAACCGGTTTTTGATGTTCAAAAGTTAACTATTAACACAAAATTTTACTTTTTTTGTTTGTTCTTATATATCCCAAATAGATTTTTAAAAAGTATAAATGTATCTTAAAAGTTAATTACTTGGCATGTATACTAATTTTATCGGAAATTCAACATTAATTTTTTTTTTTTTTTTTTTTTTTTTTTAAATATCTTTAAAAATAGCTTTTTCTGAGATTCCAGGCCTAAATGATCAAAAGTTTTTCTAATAATGGAAAAAAAAATGGGTTTTAAGAATTAAGGATAAATTGTTTAGATGCAAGCTATTAATTTGAAGTGTTTATAGACAAAGGCACTTTCATTATAAAATATTTATTCAAACTCTGAATACTTAACCCCCTTACAATATTCTATAGAATAACTGAGAAATAACATTCAATATACAGCTTTAATTTAAATTTTATTGCATTTCACATTAAAAAAATCATTCAATAAAAGGTTGAACATCCTATATCACTGCTGTTCACACACATGGAAAAACAAAAGAAAAAACTTCTATCCCTCTCTCAAGCCCAGTTCTCCCTGTAAAGAACTTTGGGTACAAAAGGTCTTAAAACATGTTTCATGTAGTTAAATTCGAGAAATGAATAAAATGGAAATAAACCAATTATGAGGAGGGGTATGAAAAAAAAAAAAAAAAAAAGGCATGAATAATGATCAAAGCATGGCATTTTTTAAAGTATATGTTGTGAAAGACAATGAAAAAAAAACCTATAAATTTTGCTAAATCAAAAATATTTAGATGTAAAAGATATCTTTTGATAAAAATTTTGTATTAAAAAAATTTTTAAATATTTTTGGCTGTTCACATTTTTTACTGTAAATTGTAATCATTTAATTTAAAAAAAAGAAAAAAAGTTAGCAATTAAACTACAAAAAAAAAACCAAAAAAAAAAAAACCAATCCCAGTTGTTACAAAAATGAGTGAAAACAGCATTTTAGATACAAGGAATTGTTCAACCTTTACGTACAAAAAAATCAAACAAACAAAAAATAATGTATACAATATATTAAAATCTAAATGAGTTTTAAATCAGTTATTGAAAACTTAAATGCATAAAAAATACTTCAGGATTTTGCTCAAGCGAACAAGAAAAGTTAAAGTTGACAAATCTATTCAAAAGGGAACCATGATTGGTACATGAATTTATAGACTAAGAGTTGGAAATTAAAAAGGACAATTTTTTTTTTTATAACAGGAGTAAAAAAAATACAAAATTATTTAAAGGGGGAAGGCTCCATTTTGCCAGCTTCAATGTTATAAATAAAACAAAAAACAAAAGGTTTCTCACACTTCATTTCCAGAAGAATTTTTTTCTAACAATGATAAAAACAAAACACTAAATATTTTAAAACATTTTTTTTTTTAAATAAAAATAGATTTGCCACACTACTGGCCTCTGCCTCAATCAGTGACGACTGATGGCTGCATTTATGTGTAATTTTATCTTAGAAGAGAGAGAGGGAAAAAAAAGAGGCTGCAAAATAATATCATCAGCATTACTTCATGGAGAAGTCAGTCAAATAAATTTTACCATAGACAGCCATTTTTTTTGAGAAAATCTGGACAGGTACAATATTTCCATTAAAGAAAAATGAAATTTGAAAATTGGTTCTAACAGAAAAGCATTATAATTAAAAATAATGAAAAAGCCAAGTTTAGTATTAGTATTGTATCAGTTTGGTAAACAATCTTTTTGTTTTTATTTTATTTTTCATTGGTAATCCTAAGTTCGAATTGGATTGGATTGAGTTTTCACATGTAACACCTCATCTCACCGCACCTCACCTCTAAGTCCTATTGCACCAAACTGTGTATTTCATAAAATAGGTTTCAAGGAAATTAATAATCCTTTCTTTGATTAAGCTTATGACACTTGTATATTTTGAGAGGTTTTCTACAAGTAAGGTGTTTCAACTGTATTTACTTTGATAGAAACTGGAGGTGTTGTTTTTTTTTTAAAAGAGGTCTATAACTTACAGCTACATTTTCAAAAAGCACTGGACATTTATTACAGGGCAGTATTTTCATATTTTTCCAATATTTTTCCAGTCCATTAAATGGACTGGATTGAATTGTTTTATGGCAGATCAACCCATCAGCAGTCCATTAAAATCTACTTGATTGATGGAACCCTCTGATCAAAGATACATAGCTTCAAATTTGCATTTGTTGTTAGGTTTCTGGTTTATTTAATTATCTTTTATGATTAAGGAAGGATGCCTAAATGAGACGATACTCAGAGATTCTATAGTTTCTCGAATTACTTTATTATGATCGATAAGTGAGCCATATGATGAAGAGAGAAAATTATTTTGTTTTATGGCATATCAACCTTTTAGGTCATTTAATGCTGAGCACAATTATTTTTGGTAAATGTTTTTTTTTTTCTGCCAAAGAAATCATTCATATCCTAGTGTAACTGTGTTGTGTTAGTTATTTTCCTTTTTAAAATATTATAGATTTTCTAATTTAATCTTTATCTTAAAAAGGGGATATGGCTAATTCAGAGCATTTGATTATTACTTTAGTTAAGATTTTGGTGAGGAGGAGAAGGAGTTGTGGAACATGCTTATCAATCTTTAAGTATGCACTTTTTAATGGAGATTTTAGACTTCCAGGTTTTTGTTTTATTTGAATACTCAGACAATTGTTTGTTCAATTTTTTTATGAATGGAGATGGCTTGTTGATTAGATTTCACCAGTTGAATCAGTAATCATGAATGACAAGAATATGTTAACTTATTTCTTTTTCTTGAAGTCAAAAATTAAGAGAGAAGTATATATATATATATATATATATATATAAAAAATGGTACCTCGATTCTTGAACTTAATCCGTTCAGGAACTGAGTATGAAAGGCGATTTGTTTGAAATTCAAATCCATTTATAAGGAATAATGGAAACCGTTTTAAACCGTTCCAAGCCAGTCCAAAACTCCATTCCTAACCATTATTATCATGGAACAGGCTTATAATTTCCGTATATATTATGATCAAATAAATAAACATCAACATTATAAATAGAAATTAGAATAAAATAGAATTTAATGTCTTTTCTCGTTGAGTCTCATCATGTATTTTCATCTACTGGGACCGGTACAAAATCTGAATTTCGTTCAAAAACCAATGCAAAAATTTGTTTTTTTTTTGGTTCAAATACCCAGGACGTTTGAAAACTGAGGTTTTAATATATATATATATATATATATATATATATATATATGGATGTAATTTTTGTTTTTTTTCCAAAAATCTATACTATTTGAATTTTTATTCATCTCCATTGCTCTTCACTTTCTAGGCAGCTTAACCATTACTGAGATACATTTGGGGATATATTTGGTGTGTGAGTATAGAGGCATTGTTCATTAGTAACCTTTCCTACCCATTAATCCCAGAAAGATATTTGTCATTAATGAGGCATTATATCAAGTATCTGGTTGACCTTTTGTTTCATATTCATATCAATATATATTATTTATGATCCAGTTACATGCAATTTTGCTTAACTTTTTTTCTTCTCTTTCTTGAGGGTTGGGATATACAGACATTAAGGCAGGAGGGCGAGATGATTGATTGGATTGGGTCACTCCAACTTTCCATCTAGCCAGGGCACAAGGCCAAAGGTAAGTGTTACAACTAACCCAACAGATCAGACTTTAGATCAGGCATGAAACGATCAGCTACAAGGATCATCTTGTTGGCCTTTGTAAGTTGTCACACACAGCAAATGACCTGATTGATGTTTGTTTGTGTTTTACGGCATATCAACCATTTTTAGGTCATTTAATGCTGGGAAAATTTTAGGCAAATATTAGTTTTTGTCCAGTTTTTTTGAATGACACAATATGCGCTATTTAATCCATAGCTAGAGGGAATGTGGGAATAATGACCACATTAGAAGATTTTCAATTTTTGTCATATTTTGGAAGGCCATTATTGCCAAGCATGGTTGCAGTTTAAAATTATACTCAGCATGGTTGCTGTTTAAAATTATTTCAAATTATACCCAGCATGACAATGGTTTCAAAGTGTTATTTACTTTTTCCAATTTTGGAAGTTCTGGTATGTCAGACTGATTGATTATTTCCATTAAAAACCACAAGGATTCAATAAAATTTTACTATCACTCTTTATAATCTTAGTAAATCTATATGACATTTATAGGGTTTTTTAAGGATCTATCAGTTCTGGGCAAAGCTAATTTATAGTAGGCCGATCAGTCCTGAACTAAAAATTTGATTTTGTCATCAAAACTAGAATATTAAGTTATTTCGCTGATCTATAAAAAGAATCAATTCCATATAAACATTGCCAAAAGATAAATTGTCAATAAGATTGGTACTATTTTTTAAAATGTTTTTTTAAGAGAATTACCTGACACAGGTGTAATTAAAAAAGCTATGAAAACGGCCGGCCCTTGGGAAAATTAAAAATCACACACACGCATAATCAAGATTTGATTTTAAATCAAATATTGAAAGTTTTTTTACATGGGAATTGGCATTTTGAAGTATTTCAATACGATTAAGCATTGTAGATATCACTTTAAATTTAAAGAAAATAGAAAAGTGTTAAGGCAAATTAAGATTTCTTTTCTTTATATAAAATGATTCAAACTAAGAAAAAAAAATACTATATTGGGGGAAACAGTAATGTAAAAATCAAAGGTAGAAACAAACAGAAGGGCCAGACGAAAGAAAATTTACCTCTGACCTTTTTATCAGACAATGGCAATGTGAATATTATCCTATTAGATTTTAGTAGAACCAACATCATTTAAATATTTTATTAGCAATGAATATAATGAAAAGGTATAGATTAAAGTAGAGCATTAAATTGCACTAAAAAAACAAAAAAAAATATAAATTACAAGAGTAAAAATAAACCTTATGAGTTCATACCCTTCAATTTGAAATTGAGAAGCCTATTTTGGTTTAATGTGTTTACCTGTATACATATGTGCAAAAGTTGGGTTTTCTAAAGGATTTTAACAGGTAATTTTAAAAAACAGAACATTTAAATGCTACCTATCACGGTCTCAAGCTGGGATGGCCCATGTTAGCATCTTATGCAGGATAATAATATATATGTTAAAAATGTTTAAATCCAAGTCTTTTCATCAGTTCATCTTTTTTAGGGTAAAATGATGAATTCAAATAAAATGCAGTGCTTAAAATGATCCAAAATAGGCCAAATCTATGACCAACCATACATATGGAGTATATCTATTTCAAAAACAGTTAAAAAGAAAAATTTAAAAAATAAGAGGCTACAGCTTAGGAATAAGGATTTTTTCAAAACCCTTTCAGATTTAATGATAGATTGATTGTTCAGTTTATTGGCTTATCAAGTGCTGGGAGGTCACTTTAGATATGAAGAATCTTTTGAGGCTCACCTTTAAATATTATAGAGGACACAAAGTCTAGTTAAGTTAGTTGCATGAATATTTTGCAAGATTTGTTTTATTTATATCATATCAAAATATTCTGGACAAATCAATACATATGTGAGGGTAAAACAAAAAGTTCTGAGACAAATTGAAGAAAAACTATTTATGGAAGTTGCAAAATTATTTTTCTACATAAGATCCACCTAAGTCAATACACTTCTGCAAGCGATGTTTCCATTGAGAAATTCCTTCTTGATAAAATTTTGTTGCTCTATTTTCACTCAGATTAAGTTTGTCATTTGTCTTAGAACTCTTTCGTTTACCCTTGGATGTGGAGAAGGGGGGGAATATGCATTGGTGTCCAAAATTTAAGGCTCATCAAGAAAAACCTGCTGCTTTAATAAATAAGATTTTAAATGCAGTATCAATTAAAATTTTCATTTAGTGAAGGGGAAAAAAAAAAAGAAATAAATAGCAACTACTCTGTTCCAAGTGTGAAAAATATTGAACTAATAGGTAGAAATAAAAATTAAGATGAAACAAAAACATTCTCCATCACAATGATTTTTTTCTTTTCCTTCTGTTTTAAACAGCTACATTTAACACATACCTCTTCTCTCGGAGCTTCATGTTCATTGTCACCTTCTATTTTTACTCTAACAACTCCAGATTTGTCAACAATATCTTGAATATTTCTGCCATTTTTACCAATAACTTTTGCTGTGGGGAAAAAAAAAATAAAACAAATACTTTATATATTGTTTTTTTCAAAATCTTTGAGATGAGGCTCGATAATTTGAATATCTATTATGCAGACTATAGTCCTCATCTTTATATTCATTAAACTTACATTTCGAACAATTAATCCTTTGAGCTTCTTTAGAGTTCACAGTTTTACTGTTCATTGTAAGGGCCAAATCTGCACACTCAGGTTTTTTGTGCTGTTAACCAAAATTGTTTTTTTTTTTTTTTTATAATGATTGATTGATTAGCAGCATATCAACCTTTATAGGTCATTTAATGCCGGATTTTTTTAGAGGATATAAGTTTTGTAAGGGGAGATTAAGTCCTCATGATACAAACTATGATTAACAAGCAAAAACATTTAGAGGACAGGTCTTAAGAGTACGACTGATATTTTTTTTTTCTTCTCTTTTTTTCCAATACAAAGTAAGGTATCTTAGAGAAAGATTTTCTCATCAAGCAAAATACACAGAGGATATGATATTTACTTGGTCGAGCACCAACCCAAGTTCGGCACAAGGCCATTTTATATGTGCTCATCCCTGGGCTTTTGTAATCAGTGTTACCCT
>JAYKTE010192526.1:0-12526 GCA_036873565.1 Xipholeptos notoides | reverse complement strand
AGTTTTTGTACACACAGTTTTTTAAATGACACAAATTACACTATTTGACCCATAGCTGGAGGGAATGTGGGGATTCAAACCCCATAATACTTGTAGAATGGTACATCAGCTTTTTGATAATCTTAATTATATTTCAAATTGTAAGGAAAATAATGCTACGACATTATTAATCGAATTAAAAGCCCCCCACCCCCTATCCTTAAAATAAAATAAAATTCAAAATATGGAATTTCATTTTTATAAAAAAAAATTTTCCATGCCTTCAATCACTCTACTTAACAGAGGTTTATGTCATAAGCCATTATGTTAATAGAAATGTGTCAATTCAGCTAAGAAAAGTAAAGAGATTCTGAACTGAAGATAAAAAGGATTTTCTTTTTCTTTTTATAAAAGAGTAAAAGGGAGAATTTTAAGAATTATTATTTATTTACGATTTACGATATTTCTTTATCTAATGACTACAAGGTATGATCATCAGCATTCAAGTTTGTTTGTTTGTGTTTTACGGCATATCAACCATTTTAGGTCAATTAATGCCTAGAACAATCCTTTCTGATAAACGTTTTGTTCACACTTAGTTTTCTATTAGCATTCAAGCCATTCCATTTATACCAAGGCTTGTAAAAGATGAAACAACCAGAGAAGAAAATAGATACGAAATCTACTTGGTTGGGCACCAGACCAAGTTAGGCACAAGGCCAGTTTTACGTGCTCACATATTCCTGGGCCTTTTGTAATCAGTGTTACCCTTCACTTAGATGAGATACTTGCATTGGGTTCATCTACCCGGATTTTTGGAATCAGTGTTATCCTTACACCTAGATGAGTTACTCACCGGAGTTAACAAGCCGCATCTGCCCGAGACAGCTGAAAGTAAGTGTAATGGTTTTGACTGGGATTTTAACTTGTGTAATACGATTCCAGAGTCCAAGCCTTTACCACTGCTCCACTCTCAGAAGAGAATGGTTATAAGGCCTTAAGCTAATTAGGGTTCTTGTGGGTAATATATTATTAGAACCCTAATTTTTAGTTGTTTTTTTACTTATCTGGCCAGGAAGAACTTAGAGTGTTATGAGCTCTCAGGCAAAAAATACAATGGGCCTCCTATCCCAATTTTTTACAGTTAAATGCTACATGTAGAGGCTGTACAGCAGGTGATCTGTGCATATTGGCTTAACAATGTTTGGTATTCAGCTATGGCCATTAGACACACATTATGATGTGCAGACAGAGCAGAGTGACCCGAGTCAGAATGCATGTATTAAGAGTGTATAACAAGGACATCTTTGATAGTTTTATTGGCAGTCAGACAGGCCCCTTTGCAGTGCTGGGGACTCGGACATGGTCCGATTGACCGATGGCTCAGTCCACCACTGTTTCTAGCAAAAAGACATAATTCTCTCCGCGTGAAATGGGACTACTATTATTTACTAATATTTTTTTTTTTTTGGTGTGTGTTTTTACGGCATATCAACCATTTTAGGTCATTTACTGCCGAGAGCAATCATTTTTGGTAAACGTTAGTTAATATTATTATTACCACTATTATTTCCCTGGATTACTGCTACAGATAAAACAAAATTTTCATTGGACTTATTACCAGTTGGACTAATTTCTTTCTCTTTTTTTTTTATCCTAAAAGTTTTCAGTAATGATTTTCTTTTCATTAGCGGACTACTGTCCTCATCTCTTATAGGTGTTATTACACTATGTCTCAGCCAACTCGTCCTCGGACCTTTGTCAGGTGGTTAACCGTGACTTCGGATAAGAACTCTGAGTCTTGTACCCGCATCCCCAACACCGTTAATAAAAAAAATCATTACTGAATGATGCCTCATCTCAATGAATTTTTAAATAAATATAATTTTTTTTTTTTCGTCGTATCAACCATTTTAGGTCATTTAATGCTGAGAACAATCATTATTGGTAAACGTTAGTTTTTTGTACACAGTTTTTTTTAATTACACAAATTACACTATTTGACCCATAGTTGGAGGGAATGTGGGGATTCATACCTTTCCCAACAGTATTAGTATGAATATGAATGCAACCAGAACAACTGGGATTCGAACTCGCTTGTGTATTATTGTTGGTTCTTGTGTTAGCTGATGGAATCGAGGACAGTCATATACAGTGTTGTCGGTGTAGTCTGAAGAGGAGTTTATTTAAGACTAATTTGATCGGGGAGATTAACAAAAAATTAAGGTCATATATTTCATTGAAGCAAATAAATTCTCTACTTAAAAGGCATCTGTGTAATTACCAAAAAATATGAAATTAATGAGAAAGAAAATTTAGGTTAAAATTTTGATGATAGTATTTATTCATTTATAGTCTTTTAATGCCAGAAACCATTGTTTATACAAATTTATCTTCTTTAAAAAATTAGGTCATTTTGTTTAATGGCATATCGACCTTTACGGCCATTTAATGCCGGAAACCGATTTTCTAGACAAATTTCTTTCCTTTAAAAAGCTAGGTAATTTTGTTTAATGGCGTATCAACCTTTATAGTCATTTAATGCCGGAAACTAATTTGCTATACAAATTTCTCTCTTTTAAAATGGTAGGTTATTTTGTCTAATTTCATATAAACCTTTATGATCATCTAATGCTGGAAACCATTTTTCTATACAGATTTCTCTCCTTTAAAAAGTTAGGTTATTTTATTTAATGGCATATCAACCTCCTCATCATTTAATGCTTGGAAACATATTTCTGTATAAATATCTTTTTTGGTTAATTTAGGCTATTTTGTTTAATGATTTTGTTTAATGAGCTTGGAAGCATATTTATATATATATAACTTTTGAGATGAGTTCAAATCCCAGTGGTTCTGTTATGTTCATATTTAGGCTAATATTATTGAGAAAGGTATAAATCCCCTTATTCCCTCTAGCTATAGATTAAATAATGCTTCTCGTTCCATTATGTTCACATTTCAGTTAATACTGTTGAAAAAGGTATGAATCCACTTCTTCCTCCAGCTATGGGTTAAATGGTGCAAATTGTGTTATTCAGAGAATGTGTTGATGAATTAAAAATTTTTATAAAATACTATTATTCTTATCCTCAGCATAAAATGACTGAAAAGGTTGATATGCCGTAAAACATAACATCATGCCAGATTCAAACGATCTATATATTAATAGGATAGCGTGTGTGTTCTTTATTTGGTGTGTCACACTTATATCAAAAGCAACAACCTTACCTCCCTTCAAAGTAACTCTTTAATTATAAAACCGTTTTGTTTTAAAACATTTTCAAAACAGTTTACGGTTTCAAATTAGCTATTTCATTTTATAATTAAAAAAGAGTGATGTTGAGAGAAGGCAGTAGTTTTTTTAAAAATTATGATGAAAACTCTAAAAAAAATTTTTAAGCAACTAATTTGCAGTTTTGAAATATTTCTCAGGATTTAAATCTAAGAATGTTAAATTTACTTTATGATATTTTAACTACTGTAGAATTTCCACATGTTCTGCTAGTGTTGATTAAGAGATTACAATTAGCAACAGTTTTAGACACATACAAGTCATTTATAATTTCCTTTTTTTTTTTTCAGGGTTTGGACAATGGTATTCTCGGGCCAAGTTTGTTAGACCTTGCAGGGCAAGTGGACACAACTCTAGTACAAATGAATCGTATTTTCCCAGCCCTAGGCTTTGGTTTTCTTATGAGTATCATACTCAGTACAATTATAATAAAAACCAAATGCCTATACCTCTGCATTACTCTGACCTTGGGTATTGGAGCCATTGTTAATGTCTTAATTCCTTTCTCAACTACACTTGGATGGATGACAGGTCTATTTCTAATACAAGGAAGCACAAAAGGCTTTTTAGATACATGTAAGTTTGAAAGCATTTAAAGTAGTTGTTGGGGGTGAGTGAATGAATGGACCATTGAATTGGAGTTTGCAAGTTCAAATCCGAAAAGAACCATTATGTTCATTTTTGGTTGCTCCAGACTTGTGAGGCTCATTAACTCAAAATGTTTTTTTAGATTCATATAAGTTTGAAATAGTTGTTGGGGGTGAGTAAATAAAAGAAGCTTTGAATTGTTGTTTTCAAGTTCAAATCCCAAAAGAACCATTATGTTTTATTTTGGCTGCTCCAGACTTGTGAGGCTCATTAACTCAAAATGTTTCTTTAGATTCATGTAAGTTTGAAAGCATTTAATTATTTCACCATTATTTTCAATGAAACTATAAAAAAAGATACTTAAAAGAATTGTAGAAATATTTTCAATTTTAAAACAATTTAAGTTCAAGTACCACCTTTTTATTTGAACGTTTGCCTAAAGACATCTGTGAATTACTGGTTGTTGGCATCTGTTGACAACCATGATATGGTAAATTACTGAAATTGAAAAAAGTATATCTAAATCAATGTTTTTCTGACTAAAAACTGATTAAGAAAATTTGCCTCAGGCCTGAATTCCCTTTATGTCAAATTTCCAGAGTATAGACTATAGGTATCAAACTCTGACCCACAGGCCAAATTTGGCCTACAGTGTAATTATATTTGGCCTTGGGTTAAGCAATTTCAAGCTAATTTTGACATTTACCTCAGAAAGGAGGCATTCAATTCTTATTCAAATTTTATTTAATATGCCATTGATATGTTTTATTATTATTTTTGCAACTCAATTTTGCACCCATACACAAAAGTTATATAAGTCTTGCTTGTTCAATATTTATTGCTAAATCAAAACTTATTTGGATCCATATTAAGAGATTCATTTGCTCAAATTTGGCCCACAGCTTTGTCCAATTTAAAACGTTGGCCCACTTTGTATTTGAGTTTGACCCCTGCTGTAGATAAAGAATTGGTGGAGGAGTTTGGTAGGGGAAAAAAAATCGCCTCCGCACACGCATTTTTCACTTTTATAGATATATAGATAGATCACATACTGTAATGATTTATTCTGTTTTTTTTTCCAGTTGTCTACACTCTTTGCTTACGATTGTTCCCTTATGAAGACAATTGGCAAATGCTGTGCATTCCCATTGCAGAAGTTTTGTCGGCATTTATGATTCCGTTTGCCGTGAAACCTTTCCAAAGCAAAGTGACTATCAAACCTGACGCTAACATCACTTCCTTCGCAAACTGCACCCCGAACATTTGCTACATGACTGCCTCACGCATCACCTACCCCTATATATTTACAGCCATCATAATTCTGCCCCCCATTTGTGCCTTTGCATATTATTCCATTCAGGAGAAATGCGAAGGTAAGCTCGAAGAAGAATACGACAAAATGTCTGAATCGCTGGATTGGTCTTCGGAAAAATGGAGGAAAAACTGGCCATTTATTGTCCTTCTCTTTTTCTTCCATATTCCAGTGTTCGGCAGCATAATTGGCTTCAGTGATCTGTTAACTATGTACGGTTCATCCGCTCCTCTATTTCTTGAGAAAGGAACAATGGCCTATATGACCTCCATGTTTTGGGGCTGTCTTCTGATTGGCCGATTAGCCAATATGATCTTGTCAAAATATGTCCACATGGGGCTTCTCTTGGCTATTAACTTCGGAGGTCTGCTAATTTTCTCCTGTGTGTTAATCGCTCCACTGAATAATGCTATCTACCTGTGGGTCGGCACAGCAGGCTTTGGAATATTCCAATCATCATTTTTACCCACAGTTATAATGTGGGCCAGTTCTTTTTTACATTTGAATTCAATGGTTTTAAATGTTTCACTTCTTGCCAGTGGTATTGGCGAGGTTGTCATTCCATACACTGCCGCTATGATCTTTCAGAATTTTGGTCATGCCAGTCTTATGCTCTTGATCTTCAGCTTTAGCATTACAGAACTTATTCTTTTCTTGGCTATTTTTGTTCTTTATCTGAACAATAAAAACAAAATATAATCACACATCTGTAACGATATAGGACTTGTCAGGTGTGTAAGTGCGCTGGTACAAATATCAGAATTTGAGAATGTTATTGAATTTGAGAATGTTACTGTTACCTAATGAAAATTGGAATCTTATGTCATTAATAAAAAAGGGCATAAAAGCCTCTATCTTTTTGTTTGAATTTTGTGCTTATCATATTTATACTTGGTGGAACACCAGACTGAGTGAGGCACAAAGCCAGTATTACATGCTCTTTCTTTTCCCAATTTTATTTTAATCAGTATTATCCTTCATCTAGATGAGTTACTCAACATGAGTTGACAGATCTCATCTACCTGGATTTTTGAACTGGTATTGTCTTTCACCATTTTGTTCTTATATATCAAACAAGAAAAAATAAAGGAAAGAAGGAAGAGGAAAAAGAGAGAGTTGATCATTTGTTTTGCTGTTTAGCTTGACCCCCGACATCACTGGGAAGAGAGAGAAAGAGTGAAGAAAGAGGAAAAGAGAGAAGAAAGAGGAAAAGAGAGAAGAAAGGGAAAGAGAGATGAAAGGGAGGAGAAAGAGAGACAGCAGAGAGAGAGGAACACTCAGCCGACCACACATATAGAGAGAATTCATCAGCTTGCATGACAGACCACGCATCAATGAACAATGAACATTGCTTGACTCTCTCTTTCTCTCACCTCGCTCATAACACATTAGTCCCTCTCTCTCTCTCTCTCTCTCTCTCTCTCTCTATCTTTCACACACACACACACACACACTTCCAATTTATTTATTTATTCCTTTTTCACCTTTGTACAGACTACTATTTATGTACATTTTTTGTATGGGAAAATAATTCCTTTATTTTTAACAAAAATAAACTTTTGTTTATTTTACCTCATTTTTAGTGTATTTCTTTTTCATTTATTATTCGGGGGAATTATACAAAGCACCAAGAGCACCAAAGGCAGGAGTAATACCATTAAAACCAGCGACATTTTGTGCTTCAGAATTTTCTTTTCTCAATGCATTTTGCCAGCGATGGACGAGGTGGTCCATTTTCGAGGCTGGAGCATGCTTTGTCACTCACATCTCTGTTTGCCACTCTGAAATCAACAAAACCAACTCCTAACTGTGCTGACATCAACTGCATCAGCTTCGTAAACGTTCAACAGGCGCTGGTGAATGTTGATCGGTTCAATTTTTTCTGCCTGGAGGAAATCAATGATGCATCTCTGCTTCTGATGCACGTCCATGACAAAGGTTGCTTTCTTAGAGCCTCACACTGTCAGTATCTGCAACAACGAGATGAAAGTTTCAGCTGATGAATGCATAAGTTTAAGTCATCATAACAATGCAATTTGCAACCCCCCTAATCTATTTTTGAGCAGAATACAAATAATAGGGGGCATTACTTTTGTAAAATCCCTCGTAGATTATATGACAGAATGTGGTGTTTGAATATTGTAAGATTTACTTCCCTTGCATTGTAAGTTAAAAATTTGCTTTTAATTCAGGTTAATGCGATGTTAATAGAATGCGAACAACCTACCCTCAAGGATTGATTAAAGCAATATTTCCCAAAGTGGTTGGTACCTGGGTGTGCTACTTTGATATAAAGGGGCAGTAACGCAAAAAGGGGCGATTGGAGGGTAGTAACTAAAAAAATACACAATTAAGGGTAAATGTGAAGACAAAAAATATGGTTAATTAATTATTATTTTTTAAAAGCAAATTTTGTGTTTAATATTATTTTCAATTTGAAAAAAAAAATGTTTGATGTGATTATTAAAGATTATTGTTACGATCAAATAAAATGTTTATACTATATCATTGTTTTGAAAAACATATTTTGTTTATAATATTGTTGTTTCACTTAAACAAAAATTTACATGTGTTTAGGCGGTAGGTAGGGGATGCTAGCAGTCTATTTTAGAAGCTTGCCTGGAAAATTTGGGGAAATCCTGGATTGAAAAGTTCAAGTTGAGATTTCTCAATGGCACCTGAATTTGATAAGTAACACCTGAAGAAGTTTAGAGTTCACATCAGCTAAAACATTGTGTATATACAGAAGTGTGTAGCAACTGTTTTTGCCGCCTGGGGTGGTCATAAGATTCCCCCTACCCGCTAGCCATTCATAATCAGTTAACTTTCAAAATTCCAAAAAGCCCTTATAATTTTAATTTAATGAAACGACAATCAAGGATCTAATTATATTCAACTTAAGATATTTATTTTCGTTGGACGTAAAATTGATGCTACATTTTAAAATGCAGTTTTAAAACAGTATTATTACAAACATAAAACATAAAGAACATATTAAACAACCTTAAAAACTCATTTTGGCTTAAATTTCAGTTATTTTTAGATTTTTATTATTTCTATTTTTTTTCTATTTTCTATTTTTACCCCCCTCAAAATCTCGCCCCGTTACCATGTGTCACCCGGGGCAGACTGCCCCGTCAGCCCCCCTGTTGTATATATAGCAATCAAAATAGAGACAATAGTCTGAAGACTCTTCATTGAAATTATCAAGCCTCATCTCTCAGATTCAATCAAGTAAAACCAAAAGCCAACCTTATTATAGTCGTTGTGTTTTGGTACAAGCTAGGAGTGCTGTTCTTTATGATACCCCTGATATTTTTTAAAAGAATTTTACTTGTAGCGGGATAAAACAAAATCATAAGTGTAAAGAAGTAACTATTCACCTAAAAAAAGAGAAAATATAGGCTGTTGGCCCAAAGGTCTACATCTATCTAGATATTTGATTCTGGGACCTACTCTTTAGGGTGGAAGAAAAAAGAGAGGCAAATGAATGTCAATACTCCCTTGAAGATCATACTACTTTCCCCAAGTGCAGATGTTGCACATTTGTCAGAATTTGATAACAAAATAATTTTTAATAAAACCATCATTGAATGCAGTTAATATTGTTGCTGTTAATAAAAAAAACCCAGCTCCTGTTGAACTTTTATGAGGCCAGTGCAGTCAAAGTTGATGTCAGCACAGTAGATGGGTTTGTCAATTTCATAGTGGCGGCAGAGATGTGAGTTACAAGCACACCCTGGACACAAAAACTGACTGCCTTGTTCATTTTTGCTTGTTTTAATGGTACCACCTCTGTCTTTGTAGCTCTTCAGCTTTTAAAAATAACTTTTAAAAATAGGTGGCATTACTTTTGGAACAACCTTCCTCATAGTTCAGGTTGTAGACATCAAAAGCCAACAGCTTGCAAATAATAAACATTATTATTAATAATATTATTTTGAGTAATCACACCAGTTACTTTCAGGATTTGTACATTGTTAGTGAACAGTGACTTTTACTGGAGTCAGAGTGACGAGTCCCCTCATGAGGCTCATGTCCCACTCCATTCCAGTCAAAGATTGTCTGGTGCTGCATCTCCTCGGTTTTTTCCCTGTGCATCCAACTCTCATACCTAGCATTAACAGAGTCCAAACTCTGCCAATACCTGACCATGCCTCTCAAAGGCAGAGTGACATTAAGTCCCCTCTGGCACTTCAGCATCAGCATCAACATCCCTTGCAGTCAGTGAAGCTCCTTTCCTTAAACATGTACATTCAGTCAGTGGTTTTGGCTGTCTCTCTTTCCTCTTCTTTCCTTTCCCTTTTCTCTCTTCTCAGTTCTAATTTATCATTACTATTCTCAGTTCTAATTTATTATTAATAATAAATAATTATTATAATGATAAACAATTATTATCATTATTGTTATTGATGACGATTATAATAATAATATATAGTTATTTTTATTATTATAAATAATTTATGATATTGATATTATTACATTTTTGATAAATATGATAACATTGTAAATTGATATTATTTTTATTAAAAATAAATTATTTTATAATAATGATTGATAAAATTTAGATAATATCAATCCATAATTGTATGGATTGATATTATCTAAATTTTATATATCAACCATTTTTTTAACCACTGAAAGTTCCACTAAAATTGTTGTCTTTTTAGCTTTTTTGGAGGGGAGACGGGAGACTTGCTGTCACTGTAATGCTAGGAAAGGCAACTGGTTGATACAAATAGACATAATAAACCATTTAAGAAGTATGTCGTTACAACTAACATAATGAATTTAAAAAAAAGAAGACGAGAGAGAACTACTGGCTCGGTTCAGACTAGAAAGTGGAAGAAAATAGTTTTGGTCAATAACTGAACTGACTGCTTTCTTTTTGCTTTAATTACTCCAACTCCATCATCAACTAACTCTCTTGACCGTGAGTGAGCATTTTTACAGCGAGCTTTAGTTTTAGCATTTAATTTTAACCTAAATTAGTCATCCTGTACATTTCTAGTTCATTGTTCGAATAATATAAATCAATGATTCATTTATCGTAAAAAAAAATATGTTAAATTATCTTTGAAAAAAGTTTATCTTAATATTTTTGCTGCTTGTATTTAAACGTGGGCCGCTTAAGATCATGGGAAAAAAAGAAATTTACTGCGCGTTAATTTTTAGAGTAAATAGCGTCTTATGAAAAAAAAGGTAACATTCTTGTTGAAAACGAAAACGAAAACAACAATTTAAATCAAATTATACATCAATTATTGCTTTTACTTTATCTTTTATTGTTAAAACAACATTTCAAAAAAGTTCTATTTTAATGTTTTAAGTCTATTTGTTATTGATATAAACGACCAATCTTGTCGTCTAGAGAATCACATGGAAGTAATGTCGTCTTCTTCGGATTCACCGGTTCTTCTTATGGACGAGAAAAAAGCATCAATTACTGCAAAATTACAATCTAGAAATGAAGAAAGACAAAATGCCAGACTTAAAAAAAATGAAGAAAAGCAAGGCATCCGTACTGGTAAGGAGCAGCTGGATTTTTTCTTGAAAACATTTAAAGAGGAGAAAAAAATCCTCGAAGAATTTATCAACAATTGTGAAACTCAAGATGACAAAAGCCAAATTGTGGAGAAATTTGAAGAAATGTCTTTGATTTTACAAAAACTGCAAAAGTACGTGGCCGAATCCAGTCTATATTTACCCTCATCTATCTTGGGCCATGCCCAGTCGGAACTTTCGGAGCTCAACACGAATTTTCAAAAAAAGAAAGAAGTCGTTTTACCAAAGAAAAAATTTGCTTTTAAAAACCGGAAAAAGATTTCCGAAAATCAAAAAACAAAATCGACCATCGAAAAAAACAAATCTGAAAAAAGTTTGACAGATTTGGCTTTTACCAAATGTCATTTCTCGGATAAAAAGGGGGAAATTTTAATTAAAACCGCCGAAGAAATAAACAAGGAAGACGTTGCTTTGGTGAATTTGACTGAATGTACAGTGAAATTGTTGGGCTCACCTTCTGCCATGCATTTTAATGAATTAAAAAATTGTAAAGTGTTTTGTGGACCCGTTTCCAGTTCAATATTTATAAGAAATTGTATAGATTGTACTTTTCTCTTGGCTTGTCACCAACTTCGAATTCATCAAACGACAAAATGTCACTTTTATATTCATGTTACAAGTAAAGCAATTCTAGAAAATTGTAACCAGATCTGTTTTGCTCCTTACAATTGGAAATATCCGAATCTAGACTTAGATTTCCAAATTTCAGGTTTAAACCGTTCTCATAATGCCTGGGATGATATTGATGATTTTAACTGGCTTTCCACCGAAGTCCATTCACCAAACTGGAGTTTAATTCCTGAAAAAGACAGAATTCAAACCTCGGATACCTGAGAGAGAGAAAAAAAAAAGAAATGAAAAAATAATCAAAATATTTAGACTTTCATGAAATAAAAGCCTAAGTTCTATTTAAAGACAAATTTCAGAGTTTATAGTAATTTATAATTAACTTTAATTCTACTTTATTTTTTCTAAGTCCTTGAGATGAGGTATGACGAATTCTAAAAGTATTAATTGGACTTTTTTTTTTCACTTTGGAGATGAGGTATGACGAATTCAAATCCAAAAGTATTAATTTGACTATTTACCTCATCCCTATTATTTTCTTTCTCACAACATTTCGACCTTTCAATTTAGGACACCTGAGGAAGGCTCTAGGCGTTAAACAAAATAATATGAATGAGGAAAATATAGTCCGATTAATACTTTTAGAATTTAATTCTACTGTTGTTCATTTTATTGAAAATAAATAACCTTTTTTAATTCCAGACATCAAATCCAGTGAGTGAGTGAGTGGAATTTACTTTATTTTAACTCCACCACCACTAAATGTATTTGCTAAAAAATTAAAGTTTTATTTTTATCTATTTTTCTAGTTGGTTTTCATTAATATTTAATTTGACTTTCCTTAACACGAAAAATGAAATAAAATCATCACGGTGATGAAATTAAATCATCACGGTGATGAAATTAAAAACTTAAAAATATTTCCTTCTAGTTTTTTTACAAAATTTATTCAAACATTTTAATTGTTTTCTTTGAAAATATATATTTACAAAAATACAGGAAATACAGGAAAAATTAATTTTGAGAAAATAATTTTATTCCATTTTTCTTGTTAAGGAAAGAAATTCTGGCAATCGTGCAGTTTAGTTAGTCCCCCATAGATCGGCCATTTCGAAAAGCGCATGGTTGTGTTATCACCGGCTAACCGGTGTCATATGAAATTAATTTTCTCTGAAAAAAAGGTTTTTTAGTCGCGTTTCGGACAACAGTTACATATTTGT
>JAYKTE010192416.1:0-12527 GCA_036873565.1 Xipholeptos notoides | reverse complement strand
GGTGTTATTACACTACGTTTCGGCCAACTATACCTCTGGCCTTCGTCAGGTGGTTAACCGCGACCTCGGATAGGAATGCCTCATTTCAGTAAAACTCCTAAAAAAATATATATAACTATCCTGTTAGGTTTAGATATTTTACTAAGTGAAATATCATGAAGCAAAAAGGGATTGTCAATCAGAAATCCTTGTTCATAATTCTTTTTGATTAATTGAAAAACTAATGAATAAAATTTGCTTCTAAATTAATACAGAATATAGAATAGAAATAAACGCACAATATAGAGTAGAAATAGACAAGGAATATAGTATAGAAATAAACGCAGAATATAGTATAGAAATAAAAAGCTAGAATTGTTGGAAATTTACACTTCAGAAGAGAATGATTGAAAGTGATGATTTTAAAATATGATAAAAGATCTTGTATGCAATTGTGTGAGTAAACTACTATTCAAAATAGATAAATCCAAGAAATTTTGTATTATTTGGGGGGAATCAATTTTTTTTCTTTTCTCAAAATTTATGAAGCAGGAAAAAAAATGGCTTGTATTTGATCTTAAACTTCTTTGGGATATCCCAAAATATATGCATCCTAGTAATTTCATGGTAAATTGAAAAAAAAAAGATTCCATCCAATGCAAGAGTGGGTTCATAATTCTGGTAAGATGACTGAAACCTTTATTGACTTTTCCACCAAAAGCATCATGGGAAAATGTCTTTTTTTTAATTTTTTTAATTTTATTATTATTATTATTATTATTATTATTATTATTATTATTATTACTATTCAAGATCTCACAGCAATTACTAAGTACTTGCACACCTAGTAACCAGTCGCTTTCACTAGAGTGAGAGTGACACTAAGTCTCCTCACAGAGCTCTAGCAGGCTCCACTTCATTCCAGTGTCACATCTCCTTGGGTTTTCACCCTTCTGCTTCTAGTTCTTACACCTGCCTTTAGCAGAGTTTTTTTCTTCCCCGGCCAATATCTGGTGCGGATCCCTGAAGGCAGAGTGACAATAAGTCTCCTTTGACACTCCAGCATTTTATTTCAAAATCTGGCCATTAAATGACTCATGGAAATACAAGTCATGCAAATTTAAAGAAAGACTGGCCCAATTTACTAATAGAATCATTTAATACAACTTAGTGTAACAAAATTAGATTATTACTTTATCATGAATATTTTGTAGCTAAAAAGTAGGTTAAAATGATGATAGCATATTCTTAAACTTTCTTAAACCTACTTTTAATTCAAACTTTTATTTCAATTTTCTTATATTTTACTTATCCAAATGTTATGGCTAATGGTTTAGGAAAAATAACACAGATGCAGATATGAGGTTGAATGTTATATTTGTGTTAAAACATAGTAAAAGGATTAACAGGTAGCTGAGAGTACCTTCTCTCACACTCGCCCTGACTTAATTACTCACTCAGTAGCTACTACCCCTGACTCCAAGTTGGTAACAGTATTAATAAGGTGTAGAAGAGTTAATTCTTAGGTCTCCACAACACTAAACCAATCTACTACATACTTACCATGGCCACTAATGTTACGTTACTTATTTATATTTTTTGGTTCAAAATTAGAATGAGAGTGAATTAGTTGAATGCCATTGAATAAAGACTAAGGTGAACCCCAATAAATAAGTATAAAATAATAAATTAAGATGGAGTTACTAAAAATGATTTTCAAAATTACATATATAATTGTTATTTAGAGACTTGTTTAATTTCTTTATTGAACTTTGTTGTAATATTTTTTGTCTAATGATATGAGTACGTTCATTAACATTTGGAAGATTTCATTTATAAACAGGGGTGAGAGCAATAAGCCAATCTGAAACCAGAACTGTTGTAATGTGTATTAATTAATCCCCTTTGACTTAGCTGGAATTCCCAGTTATTTTTCCTATGGCCTTACTGGAAAGGCATGACTCTGCTCTTTATGGATCTAACTTTTGGATTATTATTAATAGTTTTATCATTATTACAACTCCAACTCTTTGCCTTGGATTACTACCACAATTACTTCAGCACTTTTTGCCTTTAACTATTTTACTCACCAGGAACTGATAATTGCAATTTGGATTCATTTTTCTTTTCTTATAAAGAGTTTTTGCTTCTTATAACTTTCCAACTAGGATCATTTTTGTCACAAGCAAAAGTGGCTGACCTACACTCAACAAATTTCAAATTCTTTTCTGAATAATTTATTATATTTAGCTATATTATTCTCAACTATTTTATCACACATATGCAAAAACTAGCTCATGTGTGTGTTTTCTGACTGTTAATATATACATTTTAATATGATATATATATATGCTCTATAAAATTCGAAAGACTGATAAAATTTGATTAAACAACTTATAATAAAATTATAACTAATTTTTGTTTTGATTTATTTCCCTCTAAAATCTTACATCTGCAAACATTTTATATGCTCCAGAAGTAAAAATAAACAGTGGCATTAAAAATCAATAACAGTATTCATCAAAACATTATTTTTCAAATCAATATTCAAATTAGTCATAAAACAATTAAAGTTTTTAGACCAATCTAAAACAATTAGTTTTTAATAGTCATCGTATATAAATAAGATTCTAATTTGGATCAATAATTCATTGACAACATGACATAGATAATTTCAGGAGTGTTATAGCGATAACAGCACAGTTGTAGCTCAGACTGAGTGACAATAATACAGCTCTGTTATTAGGTTTATTTGAATATACCAACCCTTTGAATAAATTAATTTAATTAAAAACCAAATGTTGAAATCATTTATGACATAATGGACTGACCAAACACCCCTCCAATGATTGGACTGTGACGTCTATAAAAAGACTAGCTACTCTCACACGTGAGAGAGTCAGAATTGATTACTAAGCTATCGATAGAGCTTAGAATAGTGTGTACCCTTTGCCATAATAAAACCCCTTCTGTTCAACTAAAGTAATGACTTGTTATTCTTATAATATGAAGATATAACAATTTACTTGATCATTATGTCTTTTAATTAAAAATTTTTTGTAAAACTGTCTTTCATAAAATCTATGGCCTAACTGAATCATACATGGTCTATTTTTTGAAATCCTTTCAGGAGAGGCTTCATAATCTGTATATCCAACTATACAACGATCTAAATTTATGTGAGGTGTTCAAAATAACATCCCAACAAGCTCCAAAAATAAAAGACTTTGAGCAAGTAAACAACAGGATGCACTGCGATTGGCTGAAAATCTTTGTCCTGTACACTCTCATTGGCCACTAGGTGCTTGTTGGGTAGCTTAAGGCATACGATTGGGATGAAGCGTGTGATGAGTAGACTGTACATTAGTTGATGTTCACCCATGTTTCAGTCTCAATTCAACTATGTCCTCTTTTATGTTATAAAGGAGGCTTTTAGGAATACATTGGTATACATAACTCGTTTTTGGCCGGGGTGACACTTGCTGGGTTGTTACTCTCAATACTTCATATGTAAATGGAACTTTTTCTATGTGTCTGTATGTGTTTTTGTCTGTTTATCTGTGTGAGAGTTCATTCCCTGGACTCCAAAATGGCTGGGTAGATTTTTAAATTCAGGGTATTAATGTTGAGACGAAAAACGTTTGTGAACAAATAAGTAATACTACAACACAACCCAAGTCAATGTAATTGGTATATATATAAATTACTCACATTTTGTTCTTTCTTATTTTAGTGACAGCATATTGGATCAGCTTCATATTACCTTGGTTTTGCCATAGTTACATGTAAGTGGAATATATCCCCTAGGATAACAAGTGTACAATAGATTGTTAATCTCATATTGTTTGTCTATCATTCAAAGTTTCTCAGTAGACATATTCATGTTATCTAATAAAATCTAAACCTATATATAAATGGAACTTAGTGTGTCCTTGTCTGTCTGTCTGTCTGTGCATGAGTTTGTCTTCTATAGACTCCAAAAAGGCAGGACCGATTTTCTTGAAAACTTATACAGTTGTACTTTATGTGTCTTGGAGCGTTCTTAGATAGGTGTTGTTTCGGAATATCCCTGATAAATATCGATAATCAAAAAAAATCAGCTTCTAGAAGGAATGGTCCAATTTAAACAAAATTTTACACACACTTAGAGTCTACCATTGAAAGAGTTATTCAAAAGTTTCATGACTACAAACCACCACCAACTACTTTGCTAATTTTTGGTCTTGAGACTTGAAACTTAATATATGGGGTATTTGGGCCTGTTGAAAAAAATGATTTGGTTTTCAGTTGGAAAAATAGATGCAAATGAGTCAAACACAACCCCCGAGCAAGGCTGGGCAATATTGATAGTAATCCTTTCATTTCCATGTTTGCTTTTCTTCAGTGATTAAAATTATTTACAACTTCAACCAAGAATTTTACCCACCACTCTTCAGGATTATCATTAGTTATTACTGGGATTGTTAGACTGTCACTAAAAACATGTACTATTTGTTCACCACAGCTGGCAAAGAAAATATATCAAGTATAGTTTTATTCATTTGTGCTTTCATCTAGACTGTTCTTTGTTAACTTATTGCACTATTAAACAAATACAATATGGCTGAAACTTGAATGGGTTAAAAGATTTACTTTCTCGCTTTTTATAAAAAGAATCCTTTAACTATGAAATAATTCAATAAATGAATAAATAAAAAAAATTGAACTAAAATAAAAAAAGATACTGGATGTTATTACCGTATCTTTTCAAATATAAGTTGAGTTTTTTTTGCAGGGGAAACAATCCATATTTTGGCAGATCAACTTATATTTGAGTCATTCATAATATTTATGTTAAGCACTAGTGGAAATAGATCTAGATTCTATATTAACAAGGTCGTAAGTGTTGCTGTTTCCCTTTCATTTCATAGTTGGTTGTTTCAACTTGTCTAAACTTATTGTTCACATGATTTTTACATAATAAATCATATTATTCAATGGTTATAGTATATAAAGAATTGTAATGGTTTCAGTCTTATTGAACTATATGTTTTCATTTTCCCAAACATGTGCACCTGCCATTTTGGCTGCTGCAATGTTTGATTAAATTATGAAGTGTTATTGCCATGCGCAATATGCACATAAACTTGTTATGTCATTAGAGGTCTTATATTCATTGCTAAAGTCAAAAAAATGTTTATATTTATGTCAGAGCAAATTCTGATCTTTTACCCTTTAACATGCTTATTTCCAGTTTGGATTGAAGTTTTTATTTTTATTGTATAATAGCCGAGGCTTAACTGACGTCTGTAGACTTGACTTATATTCAAGTCATAGATAATTCCTAAGTTTTTGGCTAGAATTCTACCCCGTCTTATATTCTGAATCGACATATGTTTGAAAATATACGGTAACTTCAAATTTCTTCTTAAAAATGGCTATCCTTTGAAACTATTTTTTACCTATCTCCCTTTTTGTTTATTTTGTATGTACATACTTTTCATACATTGGCTTTTTACTAGAATAGGCTGAACAAGAATTTCTCATTGAGATAAATGCAAAAAAAACCACTAAAAAACTACAAGAAGACATTAAATTCTATAGTAATGGCCCTTTGAATGTAATGTAGAATAAGTGCATGAAAACTCTCAGAAGAGGCTGCCTGCAGGAGGTAAGGTAAGTTCAATGAGATTGTCCAGTAATTAATTGAAGGTATGTTCTAATCTCTTGAACTGAAATCAAAACGATTTGATGCAGGTAAGTAATGAATTAGGGAGATTGGTTGAAATGATTATCCTTAGTGAGAAAGTAAACGTAACCCTATTTCTATATGCGTTCGGTAAAGTGGGCCATATTTTTTAATTAATACAGACGTAAAGGAAAATATATAGCCCTATAAAAGTACTTGAAAAAAAGAGAAAAATCATGTATAGTTTTACTTGATCAAACCAAATACTTAGTTTTGGAAGTACTTGTAGCATAAGAGATAATAAATCAGTTTGGTTTTTCAGAATCCTTGAAAGGCATTAGATTTCAAACGACCCTTGTACTTCACCAACAGAAGTTATCAAAGGAAATAAAAAATAAGAAAAAAATTCTACGGGATGTAAAAATAATCCCATGATTAACTATGGTACAATCTATTCTCTTCATAAAATCTCATTTTAAATTACAGAACCTCCATTATTTACAACAAAAGGAAATAGCTGGATGATCAGCATCTTTTAACTGTTATTTAATACCAAATTGAAATACACATGTGATGTTAGATCAGCACATCTATCACAAAAAAGGAATGTTTTTTTTATTCATAAAGACTTTATTGGCAATAAAATTTTAGATTAAAGCCCATTCTCCTTGTAACAAGAATGTAATTTGAGCACTCTATAGTAGTAAAGAGTTTTTATTTAATATCTCATCTAATAGCCTAATGGTGAGAGATTTCGACTGATTCCATTTCAGTCCAGTTTCAATCCTGGCTAAAGAAGAATTCATCATTTGCAGAGCTGTACTGACAAGAAGCCGTAGATGGCAAAATAGGCCTGGATTCAGAATGCAAAAAATATTCTATATACACTCCAAAAATTTGGTTGAGCATTTTCAAATTATAATTGTAACAAAAACATTCTAAAATAAATTTTAAATAAATAAAATGAATAATAAAAAGATGAAGTGTCTCCTTTGAGGATTTTAATTATCTGTTAGGAATTAGAAATTATGTCATTTTCGTTAGAATAGATTAACTTTTATAAATAGAATATCCAATTTCAAATAAAAATACATTTAACACATTCAATAATAATTCTATTATATAAACTACAACCAATTGACCTAAAATGGTTGATATGCCGTAAAACACAAACAAACAAACAAACAAACAAACAAACAAACAAACAAACAAACAACCAATACTACTTTGATATATAAGCAAGAATATCACTGGTTATTTTTAGCTATTATATTAGTTGGTTTTGTAATATTGTAAATAGTTACAAGGCAACTCCAGACAATAAGTAAATAAATAACTTCCATTAGGATTTTGCATCTCTGACTCAGATACCAAGTGAATAGAAGAAAGCTGTATGATTCCTTCATTGGTTGCAGACAGTACAGCTTTTCATATAATTGGTGCCTGAAGATATAAACTAGTAGAAACAATATGCACCTGAGTCATAGAGAATACACGGCCGAAAAAGGTGGGCAGGAATTTCTTTGTTTCAAAATATCAACAATGATGGTAAGAGTTCTTGCTATGTCGGTTATGCAGAAAAAGAAAATCATAAATTGTTCAAGACACGCATTCTTAATCATTCTTCTAGAAACATAGAACAGTAATAACACACTAACTGACTGGGTGGATAATAAAAGCATGCAACCTGGGCTGAACATATTTACGAGGTTCATTTGCCAAAAGTAATGCCTCCTATTTTTTAATCCACCCGAATGGATCAGAGGGGATTGCGAACTGCATTGTTATGATGACTGAACTTAAGCATTCATCAACTGGAAGTTTCATCCCTCTGTTGCAGATATAGACAGTTTGAGATTCTAAGGAAGCAACCTCTGTCGTGGATGTGCGTCAGAAGCAGAGATGCATCATTAAATTCCTTCATGCAGAAAAAATTGTACCGATCAACATTTACCAGCGCCTGTTGAATGTTTACAAAGCTGATGCAGTTGATATCAGTACAGTTACGAGATAAGTTGTTCATTTTAGAGTGACGACATGGATGTGAGAGACAAGCACACTCCAAACGTGAAAATAGGCCATCTCATTCATCACTGGCAAAACTGCAGTGAGAATGGCGGTGGCTATGTAAAAAAAAAAATGAAGCACAAAGGGTTGCTCGTTTCATTGATTCCAGTCCTGTCTTCATATCTCGAACTTTAATAAAAAATATCTCTAAAAATAGGTGGCATTACTTTTGGAACTACCTTTGAATGTTTTAATGCAATAAGATTCATATTTTAAATAGGTTTATGTCAGCTTATATTCACATATATTAATTTACTTGTGGGGGTCGACTTGGCACAGTGGATAGGCAGTCTGACTTCGGAATTGTAATACGCAAGTTCGAATCCCAGTCCTTCCGTGTATGTTCACATTTTGGACTAATACTCTTGGGAAAGGTATGAATCCCTGCTTTCCCTCCAGCTATGGGTTAAATAGAGCATATTGCGTTATTCAGACGATTATGAGTGGACAAAAAGAACATTTATCAAAAGATGATTGTTCTCAGTCTCAGCATTAAAAATGACATTGAATGGCATTATATGTCATTAAAAACACGAAAACAAAAAAAACAAACCAAATTCATTTTCTTAAACAGAAAATTGTCATGTTCCAGCAGCCAAAACCCGCCTAACAACCCAGCCTATTGCGCAGAGATATCTACGTGAATAGGGGAAGAGGAAGCTGAAGAAATGTGAAACATGTGACAGGAAGAGAGAGAGAGACGGTGTAAAGCGCACGTTTGTATGGACTGTTGAACGAAAGACTGATAAATGCGGGCAATGTATTTTGAGGGAGAGAGAGAGAAAGAGAGATAAAGAGAGCGACACCCATAGTAAATATAGAATTTTCATAAGCGCTACTTATTTTATATAAACCTAATGTGTCTATGCTGTCTAAAATGATAGCAATGTTACCTCTACTCATTGCTTATAATGTTGCTTATATATAAACTTTCATATGCGCTACTGATTTTATATTAATCTAATGTACCTATACTGTCTAAAATTATAGCAATATTGTTTATAATGTTGCTTATATATAAACTTTCATAAGCGCTACTGATTTTATATTAATCTAATGTACCTATACTGTCTAAAATGATAGCAATATTGCTTTTAATGTTGCTTATAATCAGGGCCATGCTTAGTTGCCTAGCAGACCCCGCAATTGTGAGTAGGGGGCCACAGACTCCTTGGGGGCACAAGGCCCCAGGACATTGCAAGCCTTTTATTGGCTTCTTCACAGATATATTGTAATGAAAAAAAAAAAGGATCAAACCCCAATTCTTCGATTTCTTCCATTTTTTCATGATTATGGAATATTTACATTCTTCCCAGAGCATGTTATTTTGTTTAAAGTACCATTTATTGTGGGTTCATTATGTTGAAGGAGGAGTGCGCAAGTTGACTGGTGTAGGTAGGGGCTGCAGAGCGCATTCTGCGGGGAGGGGCGCAATGTTCCTGAGCACAGCACTGCTTATAATGTTGCTTATATATACGTATATCTTCCATAAATGCTACCGATGTTATATAAACTTAATGTACCTATGCTGTCTAAAATGATAGCAATGCTGCTTACAGCTTTTTAACTTCTTCCTATAATGTGTGAAAACAACCAGTTGCATTATAATCTAAAAATGAAACACTTTGTAGCCTTCAGCTAAACAAATATCATTCCTTATATAAAGATTAGAAAAATCCGTTCTATCCTCAGTGGTAGGCGAGTTACAAGCATGATCAAAAAACATGCAAATATAAAGATGATGGGAATTTGAAAAAAGATGATTTGATATAAGTATGATGGGAATGAATGTATGAGGGAAATTCCAGAAGTAATGTCTCCTTCTTTTTATTCTACCCAAATAGATCAGAGGATCATAGGTGGAAAACAACTTTTATATCAGAGTTGTTTGTATTAATAAATACTAATTCATACCAGGAACAACTGTCCCAAAGTCATTTACCATCATTACCCTATTTTCTTTATATTGTTCTCTTTATCATAAGAGATATATATTTATTATATGCTATTACCATTTTACAAATTGCATTGTAATGATGACTGAACTTTGGTCATTATTATTATCATTATTTGTATCATTATTACAACTACTATTTGTCTGGAATTGGTTCTACTGCTGCTGCTACTGATGCTGAAATAAATTTCTTTTTTCCTTTTTATTTAAAAATGTTTTTACTTTTTATAATATTCAACATTAGGACCACTTTTGTCTAAAACGAAGATGGTCCTATAAAACCCAAAATTTCCTGAATAAAATCCCTCCTACAAAAAAATATCCTGATTATAATGAATCTTCCAGAAATTTAGGCTGTGTTGTAGCCAGAAAAAAAAATCACTTTTAGTGGCCTTTAAATGCAGTGGGCATAATGCTTTGAAAAAATTGTTTAAAAATTCCTTAACTTTTAATCAAGCAACATTTGGCTGCTTAGCTAATTCATTATTTCAATCATAATCCACATATGCTGAAATTTTGGCTTACTTTGACCAATTACAATTCAGCTTTTATTTACTTTGAGAATATTCACTGCAATCAATAATGGTTTTATTGAAGCTTGTATTGTCTATATTAGAGTCCCAGAAATGGAAAACATTTTGTTTAAATATTGTATGACATTCAGGGGAGTATTAGCATTCGTTTGCCTCTTCTTTTTATTCCCCACTGACTGCAGGTCTCAGTAAGAAACGTCTAGAGTGATATAAACCTTTGAGTCCACAACCTAATTAAATGAACATTGAGACATGATACACTGTAAAACAGAGAAACCTAAAAATAAATAAGTCATTTTCAAGATATATGGATACACCATTAAAATAGCACTAATCAATAGTTATAATTTTTATAATTGTTTTTTAGTTGATTTCTTGAGAAAAAAAAATTATATGTGAGCACCAATGAAATATTACTGTAAACCAGTGGTTCCAAAATATTTTTACATGTCAACACACTAATGAGCTGTTTAAATTTTCATAGCACATCTATCACAAAAAATGAATACTTTTTTTTTTTTACTAAAAAAGCATTTTTTTGCAATAAAATTTGAGTCTATCTATCTACCTGTCTATCTATATATCTCTATGTACCTAAATGGTTGATATGCCGTAAAACACAAAACAAACAAACAAACAAATCTCTATGTATGTGTGCATATATCAGCAAGTTCTGAATTTACTTATTTCTAACGCTAGTTATATGTAGAATAATGGTAATAGCATATAATAAATATATATCTCTTATGATAAAGAGAACAATATAAAGAAAATAGGGTAATGATGGTAAATGCCTTTGGGACAGTTGTTCCTGGTATGAATTAGTATTTATTAGTACAAACAACTCTGGTTATAAAAGTTGTTTTCCACCTATAAGAAATTGTAACTTCCACTTACTCCTCCTGGCAACTTACCAGTAATCATTCTATGGCACACTCACTGGTGTGCCATGGCATGATGGTTGGGAACTGCTGCTGTATATAAAAGAACATTTCAGTCAATTTGAGATACACCTTATTTTGACAAGCATTTTTTGTGTGTGTTTATTATTACCTCTTGTCTTTTCCCCCCAAAAAAACTGCTAAAGAAGCTTCTGTACATCTCAGTTGTATTATGTTATTTGAACTAGAAAGATAAGTCTTTGTGTATGGGAACGATATTAGATACTTAAAAAGAAAAAGTAAAATTGAGAAAATCAAACTAAAAGGCACAGATGTTTTCTTTGATATTTCAATATTGATTTTGTAGATTTCAAATCCATGGCTTCTTAGTCATGAAGAATATGATATTCATTTGCAGGCAAACATGGAAATAAGTCTTGATAATTGAATGTGTGCATGGTGTGTGTGGGTGCATGGTATGTGTGTGAGTGTGAGTATATACATATTGTCGTCACTCATGGTACTCGGATATGGGTATACATTTTTGCTCATTGACATTTCCTATGATGTGAAACAAGTCCTATCTGAGTAGGTAGGTTTGAGCCAGCCCTAGTCGAGGTGCACAACGCTTCAAATGCCGCCATTCATTGCAGCAAACATATGCATGATATGCAGGTTCAGGAAGGCATCTTGCAGTGGGTTGCTGGTGCACCATTACACTATTGCCTACTTTTCAGGCTTTGCCCTCTTCTGCCAGCATTAGTTCGCTCCGCCGTGTGGGTCTTGTTGGTTTTAGAATCAGTGTTGTCCTACACGTAGATGAGTTACTCCCCCAAGTTAACGAGCCTCATCTCTTATTCAATAAGAAATGTTAGCTATATTTATAGTATAGTGTTCAATATCAGTATGTTGCAATAGAATAACCTATTACCCCTCACAGTGATTGACCAGTCCTAAAGGACTTTAGGAGATATGTTACGAAGCATTGTACTAGTAGGAGTAACACTATAGACCTCCACGCTATCTCTCATCTTAAAATTATCATATACACTTTAATGATTGCACTTTCTTTACAATAAAAATCCATGTTATTTTGTTTTACTAAATACTGTGTTTAGCATAATCTTTCCACTCAGATTACTTACTCAGTCACTTTTGAGATTTTGATAACATGTTTTTTTGCATATGAATGAAGAGGAGTTCTTAAATCAACAGGATACCAAGAGATTTCTAATCCATTCAGAGATTTGTCTCTTCTTCATACCAACAATCAAAGATTAGGTATGATTGCTTTCCTTTCGTCTCCACTTATCCACATCTTTACATGGAATCAGCCCCTCATCCACAGTTTAATTGCTAATATGTAGTGTGATATTTACTTGGCCGAGCACCAACCCAAGTTTGGCACAAGGCCATTGTTTATGTGCTCATCCCTGGGCTTTTGT
>JAYKTE010192305.1:0-12528 GCA_036873565.1 Xipholeptos notoides | reverse complement strand
AATTGAAATAAAAAAATCTTTGTGATTTGAAAATTGTAAGAATATAAAAGTGGTAACATTTTTCATTTTTGGCCCACTCTGTATAATGTAATCAATTTACAGAGATGAAAGATAAAAAAGAACTCAAATACTTTTGAAACTAAATATAAATGATTTCCTGGTTGAGTGTGGTTTTTATCAAAACCAGTTTTGGTCAGAGGTTTTTTGTTAATACTTATTTTTATCAATTCCTAGAAGTATTGCCCGGCCTTGCGCTGGAGACTTGCTTCTAAAGTTAGTTAAGGGAGCCTATTATATAGGGAAGCAGTACCATATATTATATTCGTAAAGCAGTGAACGTTCTTCCAAATGTCAATTCAAATTATTTGGTTTTTTGTTTGTGTTTTTAAACGTTTTTAGAATTCAAATAGTAATTCTTGAAATGTACGTTGTCATTGTGCTATGCAAATTCCGTTGAGCTGAATCATTATGCTATTCAAATTTCGGTTGCCTCCAATGATCCAATATTTCAATTTAGATCATTTAGAACCTACTTTACGGCTGAAAACAGATTTAAAGGTTTTCCTCGGGTCTGAATATCGCACATATCAAATTTAACAAAAAACATTGGCAGAGTAGTTTAGTAGATACTGGTCTTCAGACAAAAGAAAAGTCACTTTTATAGATATACAGATTGAATAAATTACACAGTTTTGTACTGAAATCTAAAATTTTCTTTTGTCTTAATACAATCTTTACCCGTTAGAGAAAAATGCAATAGATCAGGGGCGAGGTAGAAAAAATAACCCTGAAGTCTTTGACATTTAAAATTCGTAATAAGTAAACCATGAACAAGAGAATTTCGCATATAGATTAGATAAAATTTTAGGGAAGCTATTCCTGCACATGTAAAACATGGGAAGGTTAAGAAAAAAATGTGGGCAGGACGTGATGACTAAATTGATTGATATTCCGCTCAACAAAAAAAAGAACCAAAAAAAAAACTCAAACATTTCAGAATTATTTATTTTATTTTTTTAAAACTTACTTGCTTGTTGAGTAAAATTTCAGATTCAAAAGAAATTTTTAAAAAAAATTCCTACCTACCCATGTTCTTCAATTTACCCTTATCTGCAGTTTTCTTAACGTTACTTGTGGTGAATCGTAAGTGGTTTACAACAACAACAAGATATCCTTCTGACCTGACAAGATTGAAGTTACAATGTATTTTCTGAATCCTAACTTCCACCAGAAGAATCACATGTTGACAGCAAAGTGGACTCAAAAGGCAATGATCTACTAGAGTTTGTTGAATTTGATAAAGAAAAACAATATATAAAAAGGAAGCAACAGCCTTGAACTAATGTCAATGGTGAGATGAATGGAATCAAAAGTTATGTCATACGGACTACACTGAATCAACTTACGGTTGTCTAAACAAGTAAGAGCGTTTTGTTGCCACACACTAAGCAACAGAGATAGTTATAAGAGAAGGCATTGTTTCATTATTCATGCATTAGGTTGGTAAAAAGTAATGTCGTTTTTTTAAGTTTGATCACATTGCAGCATTTTAAGACATATACACTTGTTGTTTTTTTTAGTTAATTTGATATTGTATCAGGTTGGAAAGAAATTAATATTTTTTTACTTTGATCCCATTGAAACCTCTTAAAATGATTTTAAGTTAAATTGCTATAGCATAAGATTTGAAAAAAAGTAATGTTATTTTATTTCTAGTTTGATCACATTGCAACCTCTTACCTCTTAAAATGTTTATTAGTTAAATTACTATTGTACAAGGTTTGAAAAAACGTAATGTTCTGTTTTTTAGTTTGGTCACATTGTAACCGTTTAATACTTATGGAATTAGTGCTTTTAGTTAAATTAGTATTCCAACATTATCATTTATTTTGCAGAAATAATGATTAGCAATGCTTAACATGTTACTTTTGGTAAACCCTGAAATAGAAAAATAAATTTAAGGCGGAAATTTAAAAAAGAATCCATGCGTTACAACTATATTAATAATTTGTGAAAAGTCATAAAAATGATATTATTAAAATTGTTTTATTTGAAATTGTAAATATTTTTTAATTACTTATTTGAAACAAATAAGAGATTTATCAGATGAAAAAGAAAGTACAGATTCAACTTATTTATTTGTTTACTCCGGACTTATTCGTTTTCATAATTAGATATAAATCTGATTACAAATTTTCGCCAATCACAAAGCAAAATCGAAAAGAGAAACGAGATAGACAAAGAAACAGTCATCAAATCATTACTTAAAAAATATGATTCAAGATAACAATTCTCGAAAAGGAACGAGCCCTTTTTTCGATTGGTTAAACAACTCAATCTTTCAGTGAAAACAAATAAATTTCTCAAAGGCTCTGTTACAACATTTTTGGCCTAATGAAGACTGGGTATGAGCACTGAATCTTAAACATAATCTCTATGAGATAATGAACGCTCCTTGTGATCCCGTTATGGTATTCCTTATCTGAAAAATCTAACGAACTGACGACCAGGAAATTTTTACTGAGTTTATAAGAAACAAATTAGCCTCAGAAAAAAATCACTAATTAAACAATGACATTGTAAAAAAAAAAATGAAAAAAAAAATCGATAGTGCTTTAAGTATGAGTATGAACTTGGTTTTGTAGTTTGGCTTTCTGAGAAAATGGCGGTTATACCATCCAAAAGATTTCCATCCAAAGAAAGAATGCATGACCTAGTTTAGAAAGAACCATCACAATTTTGGACCTTATTTCCTATCTCCCGTTGTGGCTAAACAATACAGCAATCTTTCTTTCACTCTTGTTTTTCTTTCTGTCTTCCACGTCCTCTTCCTCTAGCCCCCTTTTCTCCCTTTTCCTATCCAGCCCTGACCCTCCACCGTTCCTTCTACCACCCCCACTTTCGATTTCGTCACTTAACTTTCTGGTCATCAACGCCATACCGTGGTTTGGTTGTAGTCCCCCTTACCCTAAGAAGCCGATCTATTCGCTAACCACCCGCGGGACGTTGAGTCTGCTTTCGAATTGGTATTGAGGGGTGGTTGCCTGTCGATGAAATGCAAAGATTTCTGTTTCGAAAACCCAGCTTTGTAGGCCGCTGATTCAATAACTAATGTTTAAAGCGAGGACTTGTCACTGTCATCCTTTGTCACTGGCGTAGCGTGTCTGACTATTAACCGGGGGAGGGGGGGAGCGTGGGTTCGAAGCGACAGAACGGGACGGGACGTTTCACAAACGGAACGGTTTTTAATATTTACGAATCAGCAGACACGAAGTGAACTACTTCTCTTCATCTAATATTATTCTGCTGTATAAAAAGATAGATTCCTAAAGAATAGATCTGAAAATTGAATTGTCAAAAAAGGCTGGACTAAAGCTAAAGTTACTACAAGTAAATATATCAAATGCCTTCATAACAAATGTAACATTCTAATCAAATACGGGGAAGTCGACTTAGGCCAGTAAATAGGCAGTCGAACTTCGGAATCTTAGTACGCTAGTTCGAATCCCAGTCGTTCCGTTTGCGTTCCCATTTGGATTAATACCCTTGGGAATATTGGTAAATCATCACATTCTCTCCAGCTATGGGTTAAATAGCGCATATTGTGTTATTAAAAAGAAATAAGCGTGGGCAAAAACTAACGTTTACCAAAAATGATTGTTATCGAAATTATAAGATCCCACCAACAAAATTCCTATTACTTAATCATTTATAAAAACTTTATTTTCATGTGAATATCTGTACAAGTCCAGTTTAATGACTGGCACTACAGATGATTTTTTTTTCGACGAATAAATATGAGTGTGTGCATGTACGTGTGTATGTACGAAAATGTATGTGTGTGTGACAGTTAGATAGGGAGAGAGATCCTCATTTCTGATCCAATGATCAGTTTTCAAAATCGTGCCTTTACATGGAATTTGATCACTGATACATAAAATAATCTTTACAACTAACACAAAGTACATGTGACAAGGACACCAGTAAAAAATAAAATAAAAATGAATTGACGGATAATACTAAATCAGGAACATATTTGTGGTAGAATTCCAGAGCCTGTAACGAGTCCAAGATTTGTGCACGATTCAATATACTTAAAGATTCTTTGTTAGCCTTTTAGTGTCTTTGTGGAAAGAATTCGGAGCTGCCATAACCATTAATCTAGACACACACTAGTCGTGCAGGCGTGTGGAAAATGGAACGAGAATGTGTACTAAATGCACTCGAAAAATGCACCTATTTGCACACACACAAGTCCACTGGTATTAACTGCTTACTTTGCTACCAAAATGAAGACTAGACTAATATTATTGATGCATGGTCATATAAAGAACATAGCATGACTTCCTTATTTGAATAGTAAAAAACCGACAAGAATATTCTTTAATAAATGCATATTGTCACAGCTCTTTAATAAAAGCATATTGTCACAGCTCTAGTCATAATCATAATCCCTTCAAACAAATATAGATGTACTACATTTTTTATGATATTTATTTATTCAGAATAGTCTGAATGAATAAATATCATAAAAGTGTTGTATATTTGTTTGAAGGAATTATGATTAGGACTAGAGCTGTGACAATATGCTTTTATTAAAGAATATTATTGCCGTTACTTGACTATTTTGTGATTTTACCATTTCCTTCAATATAGTAGTTAGTAGTAGGGCTGTGACAATATATGTTTATTAAAGAATATTCTTAACACAGCCCAACTAAGGCAATGACAAGAATATTCTTTCATAAAAGCATATTGTTATAGCCCTAATTATGACATAACCATTATCTTGTACAAGTACAGCTTGTATGGCTCATTTGGTACAGCATCGGATTGTTAAGAGGAAAATAAAGAAGGCAATCTGGGGGTTTGGGGTTCAATGCGTCGGACCACACGTTTTCACTTTTCATAAACAAAAAACATCGGTTATTATCATTATAGAGATCATTGACGTCCACTGTTATTAGTCGTTTTCAAAAGTTATCTATTTCTAAATTTGATGAAATAAAATTATGTGAACTTTTATACTCAGTCCAAAAAAAGGGGATGGCAAATTTCATTTTAAAAGAGTTATTATTACGATTTAGCCAATTAAACTAAAGATATTCAGTACGTTATGGCCACCAAAATAAAAGAAATAAGAGCGTATTTTGGAGTCTTCCCACTATGCCTGTCTGAAGGACGCATGTTACTTTTATAAGATGCGAATGGGTGAATGGATCATGAATGAGTCTAGTTAAGGATAAGGACTAGCGATGACCAACCCAAGTTCTAAACCCCCACCCCATAAAATTCTACGGCCTTATTCCCAATTTGCTTGCATTCTTTTGAGCAAATAAATATTCCTACATACACACCAAATCAAGGTAATCGAGTTACTATGAGGCCTGGCTGCAATGCAGGGAGAAACTTGAACGGTATGACCCAAATTCAGAATCCATTTAAGCAACATCAATCTGGAACACTATACCAAAACTCAGCTAAAGGTTGAGAACTGTCTTGACGTAATGATATATCATAGTTAGAGACATCAACTGCAGGTTCACACGCAGAGCGAATAACAGTAATTAACGTTCTTACATGTGTAAAAAGAATAATAATAACTAGCTGGACCCGCAAAAAACCTTTTTACAGATTCGCTTTATGTTCTTAACATTTAAATTGGTTTGTCTAAATAACTTGAAACGACTCTCTGAATGTTATTAGTGTAACAATTTTTCACGGAAAATGCATTTGAATAGAGAAGGTTAAACATTGGTACCTATTTTCATAATAAACAGTACCAAATCTTCTCTGATGATCTTAAACAATTGTATTGTAAGCTTTTGGTATATTCTATTTTCATTCTTAGGGAAACTACTATAGTAATGGTTGGAGTGACTAAGCGTATTAATATATAGATGATGATGATGAAAATTATTACTGTACAAGAGGATGATAGTTTTGTGTGACACCGAACATGCAGATTAATATATAGACTAGCAGAACCCGTTGAAATTCCAATGATAATTATTTTTAAAAGGAATGTATTACGCATTTTTCTAAATTACACAAATCTTCTTAACAACTCGATTTTAGAAAAAAATAGAATAGTATAAGAGACAATTTGAAACCTTTAACTTTAAAACAACCATGTTTTGATAAATCCACCAGAAAAGGTTTTAATTATCTCTGTAGGAAAGAGTCATTTAATTACTGTTTGGGTTGATAATGGTTATTCGTAACAAACTTATGCACTAGCATACTAATATAGATATATTGGTAACCGTTAAATATAACAATGATTAATGAAAATATACAATTCAAAACCAGTTTGGAATCCATCCATATAAGCTGGGGACAATAAATAAACCAGATGTCTACTTTTAGTTCCATTTTTCCATCGATATAAGGTTAATTTGATTATTAGCTCTTTGATAATGAATCAGACCTGGGGGTGCCAGATAACAATAGTAATAATAATAATAATAATAATAATAATAATAATAATAATAATAATAATAATGAGGAGACTTATTGTCATCCTGCCTTCAGAGGTCATCACCAGGCGCTGACAGACTAAGACTGGGTGTGCGAGGTAGACGCAGAAAGGTGAAAGCTTTAGATGTTGCAGTTTTTGGCTGGAATGGCGCTGAGTCTTCTGAAGTTGATGAGGAGTGTTGTTGTTGCTCTGACTCCAGTAAAAATCACTGGTTGGTGGGTGTGAGGCACTCGGTAATAATAATAATAAGATGTGGTACCATACAGTCTTTGATTGCAACGGAGCGGTACATGTGGAGCCTCACGAGAAGACTTGCTGTCACTCTGATTCCAATGAGTTTTTAAAATCATCCACTTTCACCCAACCGACAAAGGGTTAACTGATTTTTGGTAATCCCTTCAAGACAAATGCGGAGAGTATGCTCATTTACTAAAGAAAATAATATAGGAATGTTTTATGGTAATCTATGCCTCTGTTTAACTCGTCTTGCTCTCACAACAAGTCCTAGACTCGATAACAGCTCAGAAAACTGGTATTTGTCTTGCAGTTGTAACCACAAGGAAATACAATAGATGATCAGCTATTCAACATTATGATCAATGGTTTTGAATTTAATGATTTGGCTTTTTTCAATTGTTCAAAAGACAAACAGTTTGATAGTTTCGTGCATTTTCAAAGCTGAAGTGCTTTTTATCTATCCATAAAGCATGCAATATCTCAAATTCTCTTCATTGATATCATTTTTTTAAGGGTTGAGTCACTGAAAAATAATTAAGTATTACTATTTCTAAAAAATAATAATAGTATTATTATACCATTTTAACTTAAAAAAACGCTTCTCTTATAAGCAATTTGATCAAACTAAAAAAATTACATTACTTTCTTTCCAACCTAATATATTTTAGAAGTTGAAAAATGTGTGATTAGCAAATATCTGTAAGCCTTTGAATTCTTACTAAGCTGCAGCAATGAAAAATTGATTGTTGTATCAACCAATAATGTTCTGAAACTTTAGATTTAAGTTAAAGCAATTAAACTGCTGCTAGGTAATGACTGTGGTATCAATCAGTCAATGTTACTTTCCGTTTTAAGCAAATTTAACGCATCTGTATTGCCACTTAACTGAGATTTTATTATTACGTAATTCAGCTTCTATTTAAAACATTTTTTTAAGTAAACAAAGCTGAAATAAAATAATTACAGATGGAGAAAAAGAAACATTAGAATCTGAATATGATAAAGACGTCGTTTATTCAAAATAGATTTTAAAATTAACAGCTCAATGAACTGAAATGAAGTTCTTGTGTTCAAAAAGTGTTTCGTGGAAAAATACTGGAGAACACAAGTACAGAAAGGTTGGAACAAGTAAATTAAAAAATGTGATGGGAAAAATATTCTATTAACTTGAAATGCTACTTACTTAAGTAATAATTTTGAGAGCCTATTTTTACTGAAAATCCAATGTCGTAAAGCTGAACAAGCATTTCTATGTTCTCTTTAATGGGAATTGTTGTCAAAATAAATGAACTTGGGGATTATAAATGTGAGACCTCTTACAATATACTGTCATCTGAAAATAAATTCCTTACTTTAAGGCTTTTATATTTTCAAAACGAAAAAAGCTAAATACCGAAATGCGACTAGAAAGATTTATATTTTATTCGTATAAAGATTAGTCATCCCATGATTGCCATCTATTAAGAAGCGCCCCCAGACTTTTCCAAGTTAAGATTAACAACCCGGACTTTCCCAAGTCAAGATTAATAACTGTAGGCTCTTTAAAGTAAATATTTATTGCAGCCTCGGACGTTTCCATGTAAAGAGTTAACAATCTCGGACTTTTGCAAGTAAAGACTAGCAAGCCCAAGGTTTTCCGAATTTAGATAAGCATATCTTTAAGTATATTTTATAGACATAAATATTAAACAGTAAAGAGTTTATTCAATATACATCTGTAACTGTAACTCTATTTAAATGTAAATGTCATAAATTTATTGCTATGTTAGAATCGAAATTAATGAGACTTTAGGTTTTCCCAGATAAGATTAGTGATATTAAAGTTTTTCACATAAAAGATAAACGACCCTCTCGCAATTGAGGTCGCTGATATTTACTTGTCATTAAGGGAAAAAAATGAACTTGATTCAGCACAAAAATTAGGCTAAAAAATATTAAAGATTCATGAATAACATTTCATTGGAAAATATCTGTAATAATAATAATTATAGATAAGGACTACTCACTGTGAATCAATCCTCTATAATGCTTTTTGATTTAGTCATGCATTTATTTCTAAACATTAATATAGATCAATATTTTTTCAAATGCTTTGCTTTTGTTTTTTAAGGGACGATTCCAGTGATACGCATCTCGCCATTAAAGAATGTCACGAATAACCGAATACACAAAATTAAACGAAGTTGATGTTAAACAAAGCTGAAATAAACAATAGTGATAATCTTATTCAGATAGAAAAATGACAAACAATTCATGACCTTAAGTTATTTGTACATCTTCAGTGTTATTTTCAGAGCGTTTTGGTCGATGCATTCTTCGGCCTTCTTTAAGTATTAATTGAACTCTAAAACAATCTTGGATTTACGAACTTATTTGTTTACTATTAATATATTTATTGTTAAATTCAAGCAATCATTTGATAAATTAAAAGTTAATGATTGACTTTATTTATTTTTTAAACTCGAGAATAGTCTTTTAAATGTCAGAAAAAGCAAGAGTGACCACTGACTATAGATTAATCATTCTACAGTTTCTACAATTGTTTTGTATCTTATTTTGAATGATTAAAATAAAATAATAATCACAATTTAAAGAATCATAATTTTCCCTTAAATTAAAAATAAGTCAAGAAAGTAGAACTCTTCTCTGCATAAAAATGAGTTTGTGAAATTAGGGCATCCAGAATAGAACAATTAGACGGAAATATTGTTTTGAAAATTGTGATGACTTGTGTATTTTTAGATATATTTTATTTCAGATACAATACGATTTTCAGTAAAATATGTCGAAGAACTACTTTTCTCTATATCATCATTGTTCAGTCATTCTGTTAGATCTCATGGATCTCGTTCCAATTACAACTCGTGCAGATAAGAACAAATCATTCTCAAAAACACTTCTAAAAAAAAACAAAAGTGAAAGTGAAAGTAAAAACAAATCTTAGAATTGTAAACGCGGTTCCGATTAGATCACGTCATGCTTACATATTCTCTGCACGCATTATAGTTTGAAATGTTTTAAGTTTGATGAATACACATGCACACTCACTCAAAAAACAAATACAAGCAAATCGATTTCTACTTGAGACGATAATAAACCCTTCCCTACACATTAAAAAATAAACAAAAAGAGACTTTCCCAAAGATAAGAAAGACTTACAGTTCTCTATAGCGCTCAAACTAACGTAGATACCCACTCCCATAACTTATACAGAGGAAAAGATAGTAGAATAGTATTAGGTTTGGGAAATAACATTTTATAAATTATCAAACCCCAACCAACGCACAAAGTTCCCCACCCAAACACACATACGCGCTAACACACACACACACACACACACACACGCACACACAAAGTGCGCTTTAAAATACACAAATACAGATATACATCTGTATGTCTTCATTTCTTGGTTTCCCCCTTTCTCCTACTGTCTGTTTGCTGATTTTGTGACATCATAACTGCTTGTTACTGTTTCTACTATTGCTCTCCTATCGAAATTAATACTCTGAAACTCCTTACTCTCCCCATTTTTACAGATAAACTTTCCCCTTTTTTATTCCCACTTGGAATTTATGTTACTATTTTTACATCGTTTCGATCTGCATGTACATAATCCTCCAAAACTTATATACAAAATCACACATTTACAAACACAAATATTTTGATATATATCTCCATTTTTTTCTTTCACTCTCTTTATTTATATATGTGTGTTTGTTTGTGAGTGCGAGTGGGAGAAGAGGGAGGAAAACTGTTCTGTTTATTTTAACTTTTGAGGAAAGTGATTAGCATTATAATAGAAAAGTATGATGAACAAAATCAGAAAGAATATACATTCTTTTCCACTCTCTCTTTTTACTTACACACACGCACTCTCTCTCTCTCTTTCTTCCCCTTACTTTCATTCATTTTATTCCACCTTTTCTTTCTCCCTATTTTTCTCTTTTTTTTCTTTAATATTTTTTTTCTTTTCTATTTTTCTCTTTCTATTTTCCTTCCCATATACTTATCTCAAGCTTTTCCTATATCTCACACATATTTATACCCGCGCTCTCTCCCTCTCCCTTTTTCTCTCAGTCACACATTAATATCTCCTATTCAATTCTTTCCCTTCCCCACTGTTCCCGACCATTTATCTCCCTGCTATCTCTCTCCCTTTCTCCCTCTCTCTCCCTTTTTCAATGTGCGTTTATTTTCGTATGTGATAGACCTAACTCACAGATAAAATTTTACGCGCATACACAATGCAACAACACACACTCGGTGAAACAATAGAATACACTTTCATGTACACAAACACTGCCAAGCGCACACACAGAGACACAAGCACACAAATGCATTTACTGCTGACGCTTGTTCTTCTTCAATACCTTCCCTTCTTAAGCACAAAGTAATATTCGTCAGTCACTCTGTTTACTAAACCCAAATAGCTTTGTTTCTCCAACTGTCATATCAGATGGCCCGTTTTGCGTACATATAGGCCCATGATCTTATGCTTATCTAGGAGCGTGTTCTATTTGTGCCAGTGTATTCATTTGTTATGAGTATGTCTACATTCTGAACTTGTCCTGTTCTAGAACGTACACATTCTCGCTTCTCAAGGCTCAATATTTTATTCGCTTCCTGTTCATTTCTACTCTACCAGAATATATAGCTGTACATTACCCACAGGGATACTAAAACATAAACCAAGATTTGAAATGTGTTCATAACATCAAGGAATTAATTTCTACACGTAAATATACATAAATCCACACATCAAATTAGTGAAGCTTAAAGCTTTGGTAAGACAGGTATCTAGGAAAAGGAAAAGGAAAACTCTGAGTAAAACCTGAGGTCAGTTGTTCATGTAGGCCATGGCATACCTAGCACCGACTTTGTGCTATCAGCAGTTCCAAGAAGTGTGGATGGTGCTACACAAGCCCTCACCACTATAAAGAAATCTCTATGTTGACCGCCTGACGACCATACATATTTTGATGACACTTTCCACCGTCTCTCGAGACAGATGGAAGCCATCATCATCATCATCAAAGATATTTTCATGGACGACAAAAATTAAGTTTGAAATCAAGGAATAAAAAAAAATATAAATTGACCAAATTGTGAATATCAGTTTGTAGCATGTGATTATCTATGGCAAAATAATATTAACCCGAGGCCCGTTCCAAAAGTAATGCCACCTATTAAACAAAAATTAAGTTGATGAGCTACGAAGTCGGGAGTTGTGCCATTAAAAGAGCAAACTTTTGTGCTCCAGAATTTATTTTTTCTACCTAGTCTCTGAGGTGGTCCGCTTTGTGGCTGGACGGCGTGTTGTCACTCACATATCGGTCACCACACTAAAATCAACGAAACCTTCTCCTAACTCTTGACATCAACTGCATTGGCTTTGTAAACGTGGAAGTTGATCGGTTGGTTTTTTTCTGCATGGAGGAATTCAAAGACGCATCTCTTCTTCCGACGCATATCCATAAGTCTGAAACCATCAATATGCAACGGAGAGATAAAACAACTAGCTCATGAATGCGTATGTTAAGTCATCATATAATGCAAATTGCAATCTTCTCTGATGCATTTGGGTGGAACAAAAAATAGGAGGCATTAGTGTTGGAACGACTATCGTAATTCAGTCAAATAGTCCATTATTGCTATCAAATACAAATAGTTCATTATTGGTATCAGATACAGTTAATCCAAATAAAACAGAGGAGTTTGAGTTTATTTGTGTTATACGGCATATCAACCATTTTAGGTCATTTAATGCTGAGAACAATCATTTTTGGTAAACGTTAGTTTTTGTACACACA
>JAYKTE010192194.1:0-12531 GCA_036873565.1 Xipholeptos notoides | reverse complement strand
TAGCATCTTTCACCGTTTTCTTTTTAAATATCTTCGTGACGGGACGATTCCTCGGAATCGTTAATCGTGTATTTTTTTAGGAATCGGAATCGCATTGTTAAATAAATACCTTAGATTTATGATTCTTTCATTACGATTCTCTTGAATTAAGTTAATCAATCAACATTTTCCTGAAATCGGAATTGGTATTGGAATCAGACAAAATTTAGGAATCGTCCCAACACTAAAATATATATTTAACAAGACAACCGTATTGGAATAGCTAGACTATTTAAAAAGAATAAATTATTGACTTTAATTTTACAACTGTTTCACATCATTATTGCTTCATAAATGCATATGTTCTTAGAATTAAAGAATTCACTTAATATATAAAACACAACACTCCCATCAACATTATTTTATAAAATTATCCCTTATGAATTTTGTTATAAATCTTTAACTAGTTTTATATATATATAATGTATTTTTACAATTGATGGAATTAACACTAGTTTTTCATTCATTGATAGAATTAAACAAATAGTCTATCATTTAAACTTTTTTTATAATGTATTGAGGTTTTGAAAGTAAATTTTTACCTAATATAAACCCTGAAAAAATATTTAAATAAAACATTACTAATTAGTGAACCCATTTTATTTTTCAAAATCCTTGATGAGGTATGATGAATTCTAAAAATACTAATCTGACCATTTTCCTTATCTATAATATTCTCTCACGTTTTGACCAAATCACCCTTCGTCTTTCCTCGTGTCCTAAATTAGGATACCCGAGGAAGGCCTAAGGATGATTTGATCGAAATGTGGAGAGAATATTATTGACAAGGAAGAAAATGAATCCATTTTGGTCAGATCTAGCATTTTTTGTTTTTTCTGTAATAGGTTTATACTGCAACATAAATGTTTTTTTTTAACTAGAACAATTAGGGCTTAATTATACAATTTAGATGTTTCAGACAAACTGAGAATTTCCAACAACTGACACCTTTTTAGATGAAAAACCCTGGGATGTTATTCTCACCTTTTTTTTTTTAATGTTTTCATCTGAACTCTCTATGTAAACAATCAGTACTTTGCTTGGAAGATAACAATGTGGATTCTAAGAGGGAAAGCATATTGTGGTTTCATGGATCTTTTTAACAAAATATTTGGTATCAAGCTGTTAGTTTTCTATTAACTTTTTCTTTAAATTGACATTTCTTTTATACTAACACGGTTTTGAATAATTAAAAAAAAAAATTGTTTTTAGTTCCAAACTTGCTTGTCGTGACAACTAAGCACCATCCCTGGTGCTATTTGCGAAATGGCTACCAATGTGCCATTGATGGTTTGCTACTAATTTCTTTCAGGCCAAACACCTCAACAGTCTTATGGTCAATATGGCCAAACATATGGTCAGAGTTCGGATACTTCAGCCTATGGCCAACAATCATCCTATTCCCAGCAAGGTAAATTGGTGCTGCTGTTTTCTTGGATGCTTCCACAAACCAAAACAAGTCTTTTTTTTTTTATCTTATGTATTTTTTTGTCTACTTGTGCTTCATATTCTGGTTCATAACCTGATAATGTAACCCTTATGTAATTTTTTGTTTTAAGTAAATACGAGGTTAATTCATTTATTCTTGATTTAACTTTCCTCTTATTTTTAAGAAATCTAGAAAAAGCAAAAATAATTTGATTAAATTATTGTAAATATCTTTTAAGTGTAAAATGACTAACCTACTAGAAATAATCTTTTTTTATATATGGAAAGAATCCTATTATATTTATATAAGTTAAAAAAGTTATTAAAATTATAAAAATATTTTTCTCAAAGATTTTTTAAATTTCTGAAAAAAAATTACGATTAGGTATAGAATCTTATATACATTTTTCTTAAAATTCTTGTCTCTGGTAAAAGAATAATTCATAACTTTATTTGTATAAAGCTCAAAGGTAATAAGAGGCTTTTATGTTTCTTTAACTTGATCAATTAGAATCAAATGACCTGGAAAATGGGTAATAAGATCAGTTCCATCATTTACAGATAGAACTATTTTAGACTTAAACAATAATGTACATCAGTAATTCTCTTTAAATTTTTTTTTTTTAAAGAATTTTTAGTTTTTAAATTGCATTTTGTTCAACCCTTTGGACCCTGACGTAAAAAGTGGTAATTAGCAAAATTACAAATTAGCTAATTTAAAACCATTCTATTAGAACACGAAGGGCTGAAATATCGGCCGTATCTTTTTTTTTCTTTTTCGCTAGTTTGCCACGGCCAGTATATCGGCCTTTCAGGGGCCAAAAGGTTAAGGCAGTATCAGCAAATAAAATCTTATGATTGCATTAATATTAATTTTTATATATATATATATATATATATATAAAAATATATTTTTGAGTCAATTGAACCTTATCTCAGACAATTTATGAACCACTGTTTAAGTACATTCATTTTTTTATGTTGTATAATAAACACTTCATGCTTTTTATGTTGATGCTTGATTTTGCATGTTCTGTTGATGTTTTTTTTTTTTTTTCTTTTATGATTCTTCATTCAAAAAGCTTTTAAATATTTGATTAAGGTTTTCATTTAAAACTAATTTTCATGCTCCAGAGATTTAAATTACTTTAATATAGAATTAAATCTATTAACTTTATTCATGTTTTATCATGACTACAATTTTTAGCCCTTTCTGCTTATTTAACAAATATTTTTAAAATTGCAATTTTTTAGTCATGCATTTAAAAGCTGCTGTTTGATTTTAGTAGTTGATGTTTATTTAAAATAAAAATTCAATTTCTAACCATGGAATTTTTCTATTCCTTTTTTATGGTTAAAGCACGACTGTTTATTTCAAACTAATTTTTTGTAATTTTTTTTTTTCTTATTCTCTTATTTTGTGTGAAATATTTTTGTTCAGTTGAAATCTTTTTTTCTATGGTTGGTTAAATGTTATGTTTTGATGTCTCCTCTCTATTTTCATTAATATGAATGAAATTTAAAGACTTTCAGAATTTGTGATGATGGTTCATAATTGATGTTTAATTTTTTCACATTTCTATTCCAATGTAAATAGTTATATTCAAGATATTTGGATCTATGTAACCTCTAACCTCCTCCCTTAAGTTAAAGTTATGTAATTTTATTCAAATTCCTTTTACTCCTTTTCATTTCATAGAAGTTAATTTATGTATTTAAGTTATCTTTGTCGTAAGGGTGGAACCATCAACCTCCAGAAGACTCTTAAAAACCCTAACCCTAGTACTTTCAACTGTTATGCAATAAGGGTTAGTTTAAAATTCTCAACAATATTGCAAATTCAATAAAGATGTTCCTGAGTTTAATAGAAAGATTCTATAATTTAAAGGTTAATGATTACATTGGCTTAAATATGAATATAATCATTACAAAGAGAATAGAAATTTGAAAATCATAACATCAATTAAAAACTAAGGATTGTAGAACCTTTTTCTATGAATGACAGTCATTATTTCCTGGCTGTATAAACAAACAAAACGTATTAATTGTGAATTAATCATGCAGTAGTTTTATACATTTCAGGTTGAATGACATTAACTAAAATTTGTATTAAAAAAAAAAAAAGATTTTTTTAAACAAGTTTTATCCTTTTTAAATATTAACAGAATATTAGTATATCTTAACTGGATTAATATTTCTTCCCCAATGAATCTGATAATTGCAAATTCATTCACTTATATTACAGGCATCAATGGAATTGAAATATTTGGTTTGAAACTTTCAAATAAGCTTTTTTGTTATATGTACATATGAATTCCAGTGTCTCCAGCTATTAAGTAGTGTATCTAATACTATTCATTGAAGTTTATGAAGTGGTTGCCATTATTAAATGACCAAAAACCGTTATCCTATAAAATAAATCAATCCTGTGTTAAATGTATTATAATAGTGTTAGTACATAAACCAATTGTTGAAATTGATATCTAATTTGAATGAACTATATATACATATTTTATTTTTTTAGACTGTAGTCCTCCTTTTTTACATTAGTAGAATTTACGTTTTGGATGATTAGTCCATTGGCCTTCTTCAGGTGATAGAGCTTTTCTGTCCATAGTCAGGATCAAATCTGCACTTAGGTTTTTTGTGCTGTCAATCATACTGCTTAATTTAACAAATATTAAGAAATACAATGCATTTTTTTAAAAAAATAAATTTAAATCCTTGAATAAATACATGGTGTCCATAAAATACACCTTGATATGAATATTTGAAATCAAGGAGTGTTTTTATGGCCACCTTGATATACTGTATATATAACATATCTAATGAAACCATATTAAAAAAACAAACCCTGTTTTGACCGTTTCAGTTAGTCCAAGATCTTTTACAGGATCCGTTTGACTGTTTCAGTTAGTCCAAGATCTATAAGTCAACAAGTAGGCATATAAAGTGCCTACGTTTATCTAAAAATCTGGTAGTTTATAAATACAGTTTATTACAGTTCAGTTGTATTTGAAAAAAAATTTCTTCTTTTTGTAAATTTCAGGTTATGGACAAGCTGCAGCAGCTCCAGCTGCTAGCACTGGTGGTAGTGGTGGCTACAGTCAACAAGGTTATGGCCAACAAAGTGGCTACAGTGCTCCACCCCCACAACAGCCACAGCAGCAGCAGCAACCTCAGCAGCCCAGTGGATATGGACAGAATTCCTATGGGCAAACTCCTCCGCAGCAACCAGGCAGCTATGGGCAACAGCACAGTCACAGTGGGGGCAGTTATGGGGATTATAACCAACAAAGTGGTTATGGTAGTGCACCTCAACAACCCCCACCTCAGCAATCATCCGGTGGCTATGGTGGACCACCACCCAAAAGTTATGGAGGTAAAATTCAAATTTAAAATGTCAATTTTGTCCAGTCATGTGACTGCTTTCAAATTTTGAAAAAAATTAAAACTGAGTCTAATTCTGGTGCATCAAAACTGTTCCAGCATTAAATGACCCATAAAGGCTGGGTTTTCTGTAAAACAAATCTTTTGGGTGCATCAATATTTTTCATGGTGCAAAAAAACTTTTCTTAGAGATAGTAAGGCTTTTAGTCTGAATACATATGCAAGAAACTGACAGTCATCAAAGGCTGTTTACTCGGTCTATGCTTATCTACTACACACACTCTGTCACAGATATTGAGCACTTTAGCTATAAATATAAGCAAACTTTCTCTTTATACACACACACACACACACACACACACATATATATATGTAGATGAATTCACTGTATTTATGAATTAATATCAATAAATTATATTGAAATTTGCATATAGGCCTATTTCATTCTTATTAGAAATCATCAGTGCAAGTCCTTTGCAAGTACCACAAACTTAAAAATGAGTCAAGGTTGATAGGTCAAAAAAAAAAAAATTTCTTTTATTTAATAAATTTTTTAACATTCCAAGTTTCAATTATTGGCTTTGCAGACAGCAGAGGTAGTAGCCGTGGTGGCGATCGTGGCAGTTCTGGTGACCGTAGCAGTGGTGACCGCGGCGACCGTGGTAGCAGCAGTGACCGTGGCAGTGGTGGAGGCTCGGGATATGGGTGAGTGATCTTTCCTATTACAACTCTTTCTTTCTCATCTTGGATTTTGCCCCTTCTTTTCAAATCTAAGAACTTTTTGTTTGTTAGTCTGTGTATAAATAAAAGGGGTTTAGATTTTTAGTAGAGATTTTTTTTCCCTACTGATTAAAAGGGGGAATGTGAGTCAAGTTGTAGGTACTTTAATAAAAAAAAAAAAAAAAAAAAATTCTTTCCTCTTTCTCCAATTGAGATCAAATTAAACAAATAAAATCAGTTCACAGCATTAAATGACCCAATGAGAGTCTATATGCTGGTTAAATAAACCAACCAACCAACCAACCAACCAATTGATATAACCAAAAAAAAAAATTTTTTTTTCTTGGCCACCCATCTATTGATAGGCCAATAAACCGAACAATCAACCAATTCTTTAAGATATAATCTTATTTTTATGAATCCTTTTAAAAATCTTTGAATCTTAAAACGCAAATAATTATTGAAATAGTTATTTTGGGCTTTAAATTTATAAAAGAAAATGGTGGGGTTGTGTAATAATGAAAGCTGTATGCTCCAACCTTGCTGATTTCAATAGATGAATTAAGCTGTCTTTTTCCCTTTAAAACTTTAACTTTGTTATAAATTTTCAACTGGCTTGTTTGTAATGGTTAAAATTTGTTTAAGTTGGTTTTTCTAGTTAGTATGGTGAATTTGTACTGCTATTTAAGTTTGTTATATAAATAAAATCTTTGCATTTTTTTATGTGACTGGAGTTAACACGAAAATTATCTATCAAATGATGTGTTAATTTGGTTATATTTAGGGCTGTGACAATATGCTTTTATTTAAGAATATTCTTATTACTTGACACTTTTTTATCATTTCTCTTAATTTTGTTGATATTTGTAGGGCCCCTAATACTAGTACTAAGAGAATTAAAAGTAATAGTAAAATCATAAAACTGTCAAGTAATGACAAGAATATTTGTCACATCCCTAGTTATAAGATTGTAATATTTTCACTTGTATAGATAAAAAATAAGGTGAAAAAAATATAAAGTCCATCAAAAAAAAAAAACACTTAATATTCATGTTGATCACTTAAAAAGCTGGTTTTCAAGGAGGGAAAGAAAAATTGATTTTCTTTAATGTTGTTTAAAAAGGTATTTAAAGTATCTTTATTCAATTTTTTTTCCATTTCAATCCATGGGTGTTTCATGCAATTCATAAAAAGCCTTTTCATGAAACCAATTTCATGTACAAATGGTTGATAGGTTGTTAAACACAAACCAAACCAATTTCATGTTGACTAGTATTAAACATTTTAGGAACCGACTTTTTTTTCCTTTTTGTGTCACACTGGTTTACACTAAGCAAAATTATATTTGAGATGAGATGAGCATTACTAAATGGTGTCGATGGTACATTTTAACCGATTGAAAAAGTAAAATCTTGCAAGTGTTCGCTTTTTTTAAAGTAGGGAGACAATTTGTTTCTAAAACTATTTTATTGAATTGAAAAAAAAAAGCAATGTCATTAATATGAAAAAAGTTTAAAAACTCTTAAACAATATTGACTTGTGTTTTTTTGTTTTTTAAATATTTTCAATTCGTTCCCCTTAAAACAATGTGGGGAAGAAAAAAAAGATACTTTATAAAAAATGACCATTCTTGTATGGTTGAAGGGGTTGATGTGCCGTGAAACGAATCATTCATAAATTTGCTATAAAGGTTCTTACTTTTTTTAAGGTAAACAACTTTTGAAAGCAATTAAAAGTATGAAGACAAACAGTTCTAATATTCCTAATTTTTCAATGATCAAATGGGTTTTGTTTGGCCTTCAATAGCCCTAAATGAGGTTATCCTCTTTTAACTTAGCCTTGTATTTTATTTTTTCAATCCTAAAATTAAAGCATTTAACATCATCGCGCATAATTATGTCAATGTCAATTCAATGTATATCTACAGGGCTCTACATTGCAAGTGAATCATTCGCATATTTAACTGATTTTTCAAAGTGGCGACTAAAAATAATGAAACCCTTATCTTTTGGCAACTTTTTTTCACCAATCTTCCAAATATTGTGAAAAGTCTTTTCAGCCTTATCTTTTTCTTTTTTTTAAATTAACCAAGCAAAGTCAAATTATTTAAACAATAGAAGATAGAATTTTTTTTAAAACAAGTCTGTTTAAAACAAGTCTAAAAAAATTCAACTAATTTTTTTGCTGAAGAAAAAATAGTTCAAAGTAAAATGGATTATGCTTAAACAGTAACTAAGTTTTGAATTAATGGTTTATTCATAACAGAGTGAAATAACATTTCATGGATTTGGCTAGTAAATGAAAATATTTAGTTGTCAAAGGCCAACTAAAGGTAAATTTGTTTGTAGAGACCTGATCTATTGTATTTTCAGGCAAGGATGTTGGTAGCTTTTGCCCCTCTTTCAAGTCTCATTTTTAAGTTTGTGCTACTTGTAAAAGAGGTTATATGTTTGATAAAGCTAAATAATCAGTCGTAATGATTATTAAATATCTCTGCAGCAACAGTTTTACTTTTTAACCGCTTATTTTACTTGTTTTTTTCATCAAAACTGATTAAGCTGTTTTTGAAAAACAAATGAAAATATAAATTTGATGGAATATGAAAGCATATATTTTAATATGGTTAAGGGAATATATGAATGAATTTCTGAACCGCTAATCATGATATTCAATTCATACAAAAATGAATTATGGTGATTTAATTAAAATTAAAATCTTTTCTAGTCCACTAATCTAAAGGAAAAGTGCACTTTTTTTTTTTGTTGCCTTTTCTTTTTTTGGTTCCACAACTTGGCTTCACAGCAATAGGTTTGCCTCCCTATATTTACATAAACTTCAAACATTTTCTTCTTTCTTTCATTCTTCAACATTTCATTTTTTATTTTATTTATTTTTTTTTCAAAGAAAAACCGAACTATCTTCATCTTTCATGCATTCATTTCAAATATGTTCCCTTCCATTTTCTTTTTACCAAATTTGTATCCATTTAATTTATTTACCAAGCTGGTATCTTAATTTGTTCATCACTTGATAAGGTTTTTTTTTCCAAACATTCATTTAGGATTAATTTTGACCTCCATTATTGAATTCTATTTCCGTTTTAATCTAGGTTTCGATTTTTATATTTTATTTTCTGTAAAAAGATGAAGCCCATTTAGTTTATTAAAGAGCTAGGTTTTAAATTTTGAAGAACAAAACAAATTTTTTTTTTCTGATTTTTACTAGATTTTGCATATATAAGGTAAAAAAGATAGATGTTAAGTTTTGCAAAAAATTGTGTAACAAAAATTAAGCCTTGATATTGACTAGTTTTATTTATTCTAGTTTTAATAAAGATTTTTATCCTGTGATGTTTCTGTTTTTGCTGCCAGTTTGGGTTTTGAGAAAGATAAATTTAAAAAAAGAAACTAAATTTCCTCTTAATTTCTATTCTTGATTTTAATTTTTTTTTTGTCACCTTATCACCAAGGGTCCAGAAAGAACATCTGATTTTATTTGCTCCAATTCTGATCCCATTTTATTTATATTAAACTTCTTTCTGGTCCTTTAAAATCTTTTGATTTTTCACCTGAAACTTTAAATTTCTCATTTGTGGCCACTTTTATTTCAGTCCATTTGTATTTAATTTTAGTCTCTCAACCCATAGCCCTTCCTGTCCTTATCTCGAAACCATCCATTCAGATGTTAAGCAGGCAAACATCCACCCGAAGTAGCATCTTTAAATTTATTATTAGTAGTAGTAGTTCTAAGATTTGATTTGACGCATGCAGCAGTTCTTCCATTATTTTCTCCTTTTTGTGATGAAAATATTCAACCATTCATGTTTTTGAGATCTAAGTGATGAATATAGGTCATATAATTTGTTATAATGATAATCTGAAAATTACAACTTAGTTTTTTTGTAAAATGGAAAACAATAGTCATTTTATATGAAAATAAAAAATTCAATTTCGTTTTGAGTTTGAAGAAACTTTTAAACATGATGGTTTATATTGTAAATTTTAATATATTTTGATTTAAATTTATGCTATCTCCAAATTGCACATGGTCTTATAAAATGGAAAAGCATGCACTTTTTGTATGCACTGGTTTTAAGATTTAGATGAAACTTAGATCATTTATTAACTTTCAGATATGAATACTAGTTTTGATTTTATGAGTAGTTAAGACTCATAGTTATGACATTCGTAATATACTGAAGTCCTGTGTAAAATATTTTTCCTTTTAATATTAAACAATGTAAAAAAAACTGAAATATAAGCTTATGTTGTAGAATATTTAAATACTTTTTATATAACATTAAAAAATTTAAACATTTTAAGTTTATGATTGTATTAAAAATTTATTTATAAAATTTGTTTAAAAAAAAACAAAAAATTTTTCAATTCTTATTTTTAATTAAAAGTATACATGAGATCTATTTTATGCTAAATTTCAGTTAAACATTTAAAAAATAAAACCTAATCATTAAAATTTGTCTTTCATGACTTTTGGAATTAAGAAAAACAGAATTATTATAACTCTAATATTTAGTTTTTGTGCTTAGCATAGAACTTGGTATTTAGGTAACCTGTTATCCAAGTAAAATAATGCTGAATGATTAAAATAAAGTTCAAGGAGTTGATTGTAACTATTATTGACTGTGTGGACTGTCAATAAATATTTAATTGAAATGAAAGTTTGATTTTAATAGAAAAAATTCCAATGCCAAGTATTTAATAAATCCTAGTTTTTTTCCCATTAAAACTTTTAATTTAGTTAGGTACATAATGTATACATACTCCAAATGTTAAGGCCATTTTAGTTGGATGTTTCAATATCAGTAATGACAGCACCCCCCTCCATTTCCACTCAAAATTTGACATGCATGTTTTAATATTTCAATTTTTTTTTATTCAATTTACACATTTAAAGCCCTTGCCCCTATTTTGTGGCCATCGTATATAAAATGTCTTTGTTTTATGAGAATAATACAAACTTTCTTTTTTAAGTCATCTATTTCTAACAGGTCACATTGAAGGTCGGTTTCGAGACACTATTGTGTTGCAAAATACATATAGACAAAAATTGATTAGAAAATTTTTGAGAAATGGTTTCAGGGTTAACTTTTTCTTTTTAGATTTTATTAAAAAATAGTTTTTCATTTTTCTTTTTTTTTTCTAAAAAAAAAAAAAAAAAAAAAAACTCCTGTGCCGTGTCATTTCTTTTGACAGGTGGTTATAAAACAAATGAATTCCCCTCCCCAAATCTTTTTGTCTTCCCCTCCCCAAGCGTTACTGATGATTTGGTTGTTATTAAACTTGGTTCTTGGAATTCACATTCATATATAAATATTTATATATATACATACACACATTTCTGTGTAAACTATGTGATGTGCTTTTCGTGTAAAGCAATTACTAGGGAAAACAAAAACGTGTTAATTTTATTTTTATTTTTTTTTTATTGACCTTTTTTTTTGTTTAAATCTTGAAATTTGTAAAACTGAAAGTCAAACCATTTAAAGAAAAAAAAGGTTGTCCCAACGACTGTCTCAGGTGTCAATATGAAAATGGTATCTTACAGGTTATTGGGTTACATTATTTATTGATGTACTAAATAAGCACTGGGTACAATATTAGTTACACCTAGAGGTTTTTGTTGATGAATATATATACATGCATATCTATTTATATATTCACTAATGCATTTTTCCTATTTTAAAAACCGTATTGAATTATGTACATGTGAGAAAAAATGGTTTAGAATTTATTAAATCTCAATGAGGTTTCGAACAGTGTATGAAAATCTCTTCATTTTTCAAAATGTTGATTAACAATTAGGGAAGGGCAGAAAAATCCTTATCCATAAAGTTTGGTAATAATACAGTTTAAAAAAAGTAAATATTTAAAAAAAAACAAAAACAAACAAAGGACCCAAAGTGTCTGTTCAATGTGGTGTTACCATGGGTTAGGTGATTTTGGTATTTAAATAATACAAGAAAAGGCAAAGAAAACCAAGACCTAAGGAAACCTTGAATGGAAAATGTACATTTTGCAACATGAACAGGCTGCTTGTGTCTTAGAAATGTCCTCACTTGTGCTGTTTGGAAATGATGCCAAAAAACTACTCGGTGAAGAGAAGGTTCTTGGCCGTGTTAGTAGAGCTCTCCATCTTTACTGGATGGATGACCTTTACTGAATCTTCAATCCTAATGCATTTCAGCGGTGGCAGAGGAGGCTTCAACAAAAGCTATGGTGGTGGTAAGTGAACGGTTTTGGCTGTTCTAGCCTCTATATTTTATTTCCAATAATAACAAACAAACAAACAAAAAAAAGTCTACTTGGTTATTTTTTGTCTCCTTCCCCCCAATTTTAAAAGAAAAAAATCAATTTTTTTTTTTAAACACAAACCATTTAGCATGTTGCTATTGTATCTTCTTGCTAACATTCATGCATTCACATATATGCACACACAAGAAACAAAAACAAATGTGTAGTAGATCAGATCTGGTTTTAAATTCTGCTGTTAGAATTCTTTTGAAAAATCTTCAATTTACTAAAAACAAGAAAAGGGTTATATATAAACATAATATATATTGAATTATAAAATTATAAAGATTGAATTCTCATTGCTTTCCTCCTTAAGATGGTAACTAACAAAGATTTGATAGTTAACTGACCTTAAATAACCCATAGAGGTTGATAGGTCCCAAAAAAAAAGATTTGATAAATTGTTTTCTGTTGTAAAAGTATCGGTTGCAATGTGAACACCTTTTGGACCCTGAGGTAAAAAAGCAATGACTAGTGAAAAAAGGGATACATGATTAGCAAAATTACCAATTAGAATATCATGGAGGGCCAAAATATCGTCCATGTTGTCTTTTTTGCTAGGTTGCCAGGGTTGATATATCTGCTTTTCGGGGTCCAAATGGTTACATCAATCCTGACTGTTTTGGGATTAAAGGTTGAAAAG